>VYZW01011833.1:5511-16167 GCA_013401315.1 Balaeniceps rex
TGCTGAGCAGTGTTTACACAGAGTCAAGGCCTTTTCTGCTCCTCATACTGCCCCGCCAGCGAGTAGGCTGGGGGTGCACAAAAAGTTGGGAGGACACACAGCTGGGACAGCTGACCCCAATTGACCAAAGGAATATTCCATACCATATGATGTCATGCTCAGCATATAAAGCTGGAGGAAGAAGAAGGAAGGGGGGAATGTTCAGAGTTATGGCATTTGCCTTCCCAAGTAATTGTTGCGCATGATGGAGCCCTGCTTTCCTGGAGATAGCTGAACACCTGCCTGCCAATGGGAAGTAGTGAATGAATTCCTTATTTTGCTTTGCTTGTGTGCATGGCTTTTGCTTCACTTATTAAACTGTCTTTATCTCAACCCACAAGTTTTCTCACTTTTACCCTTCCGATTCTTTCCCCCATTCCATCCAGAGGGAGTGAGCGAGCTATGTGGTCCTTATTTCCTGGCTGGGGTTGAACCACGACAGTCTTTTTTGGCGCCCATCGTGGGGCTCGAAAGGTTCAAGGTAACAACAGATTTGATTGGAATGTGCTAGATTGAATTTATACCTGTTATTGCTATTTAGCTATTAATCAGCAGGCTTCTGTGCTTGCCGTGGAGCTTGCTTTCCTTACTGTATATTAGAGGCTAGAGCTTGTTAGTGACTGCTTTTTGCTTTTGCTGCTTGCTGTACTGCTGTACTGCTTATCATCTTACTCTACTGTGCCTGGGAACATTTTGATAACAGCAATGGTGATGTGCCTGGGCTGGCAGATGGCCAGGGCATCACTGCTGTTTCTGTGCTGCTGTATGGAACAGGCTGGAACTCCAGCATGAACTCGAGTTGAAGGGACTGTGACCTGTGGATGAGTCCACGTAGGAGCAGGACATCCTGAAGTGTCTGTGGCCGTGAGTAAGTCCACACCAAAGCAGGTACATCTCGAAGCATTTGTGGCCATGGTTGTCTGTGCTGTGGTCATGTCTGTGCTGCAGCAGGTAAACTTCTGAAAGGATTTTGGCCCAAGGATAAGTCCACGCTAGAGAAGATACACCTTGACACATCTGTGGCTGTGGATAAGACCATGCTGCAGCAGGTACACCCTGAAGCACCAGTGGCTGTGCATGAGGTCACACTGGAGCACCTCAAAGTGTGTGGCCATGGATAAGCCCACGACAGAGCAGATACGCCCCGGAAAGGACTGCAGCCATGGGTGAAGCTATGTTGGAGCAAGTTACTTCTAAAGGGACTGTGGCTGTGGGTAAGGCCATGTTGGAGCAGGTATATCTCTGAAGGCAGTGTGGCCCATGGAGAAGGCCATGCTGGAACAGGTGCACCTCGAAGTGACTGTGGCTGTGGATAAGTCTATGCCGCAGCAGGTATACCCCTGGAGAGACTGTGGCTCATAGATAAGGCTCCACTTGGATCAGGTACACCCCTAAGGGACTGCAATCTGTTGATAAGTCCAAGCTGGGGCAGGGGCAAGGGGAGGAGTTCATTGCAATGTTAAACCCTGTGGTCTGGTCCAAAGGGACCAAGGATGGAGATTGTAATGGAAATACCTTTAAATTGTTGTAACCCATGATTTGAGTTGCATGTTACAGGAATTACTATAGCAGGAACCACCTGAACCAATGGAGGACAAGTCTTACAAGAAGCAGTGCAAGTGCAGCAGTGACCTGACCTGAGCTGGCTTTGGTGCCCAGTAACTCCACGCAACACACCACCTCTCCTGTCCTGAGTGACCACCATAACTGATGGAGCCCAAAGTCACAGACTAAATGAACTCAATGGACATTTTGTGGACATTTGTGGACATTTATGGGCATTTTACAGACATTTGGGAGAGGTGGTCCATAGACTAAGGGAATGATATCTGTGTATTATATCAAGTGATGGGAAGGGTGGTGGTGGCTAATGAGGATGTATTGGATAGTGTGAGACCTGAGCATGATGTAAACAGTCTGGAAGAATGGGTGGAGAATGTGCTGGTTTTAACTGGGATCGAGTTAATTTATTCCACAGTAGCTTGTATGGGGCTATGTTTTGAATTTGTGCTGAAAACAGTGTTGCTAATACAGGCATGTTTTTGTTATTGCTGAGCAGTGCTTACACAGAGTCAAGGCCTTTTCTGCTTCTCATACCACCCTGTCAACGAGTAGGCTGGGGGTGCACAAAAAGCTGGGAGGGGCCACAGCCAAGACAGTTGACCCCAACTGACCAAAGGAATATTCCATACCATATGATGTCATGCTCAGTGTATAAAGTTGGGGGTAGAAGAAGGAAGGGGGAGACGTTCAGAGTGATGGTATTTGTCTTCCCAAGTAACTCTTACATGTGATGGAGCCCTGCTTTCCCGGGGATGTCTGAACACCTGCCTGCCAATGGGAAGTAGTGAATGAATTCCTTATTTTGCTTTGTTTGCTTGTGCGGCTTTTGTTTTACTTATTAAACTGTCTTTATCTCAACCCACAAGTTTTCTCATGTTTACTCTTCTGATTCTCTCCCCCATCCCACCAGTGGGGAGAAAGCAAGAGGCCGTGTGGTGCTTAGTTGCCAGCTGGGGTTAAACCATGACAGCTAGTCAGCCCTGTGGGGTAAAATCCATCCTGCATATTTTCAAGAGAGCAGTATTAAACCTCAGTGTTCTCCACTCAATCTATCCATAGTATTTTGCTTCCTTATGTCTTCTACAGGCAAAAATCATCACAGCACCTGCTTTTGACTGCTCCATTTTGACATATGCTTTGTACTCCTAACCTATGTCAGTAGAAAAGATGGTATGATCCAGTAGAATGAAAAGAGACTATGCCAAGTTTTAGCAGTACACAAACAGCTTATCTGCTGGAGCAAACAGCTCAGATCAGTAGTCCACACAGATGATGTTCAATGGCTTTATAACAGTCATCCCCTTCCTCATTCCTTTTATCAGTGATACCATAATACAGGTTGTGGTGTTTCAAACACTTGATTCAATCTTAAATAGTTTAGAAAGGTTATCAGAAGTATGGCTTCTGCTTCCTGAATAAATTTTGTGGCCACTGTGGCAATTTACAGACAGAGCACCATTGTTTCCATCTTCAGCAATTACTATTGTGAGTATTTTATTGGAATAGTTTAGGGCATTTGACACATTTCAGTTCTCTGTTGTACAGAAGGTAACACACTTACTCTAGAAGTATTCCATGGTAATTCAGATAAATTGTTTGGGTGCTAGTCAGTTGGCTTTCAGGATTTTTATTACTTCCTGGTAGGTGTACTTGACTTTTCTCACTCAGTTATAAACCCCACATGGTCTAGGTGAGGTTTAGATTATCTGTAGATAATCTCTATCATCTATAAACTTGACTTTATCAATCATGAAATTTGGAAAAATGTTACTAAAAAAAATAATTAACAGCTAGATATTTCCTATGGCTTCTACATGATTTAGTTTATAAACCACAAATGCTTATTTTCAAAGTCTTTTCAAAATTCAGACAAGTTGGGATGGAAGCAGGTAGTGCTGTCAGCCCTTGTTTTCATTTTATCCTTAGAAGTGGGCTTAATAACAGTAACTGTTTTGAATTAGTCTTAAAATCTTTAGGATCTGCCTGAAATCCTTAAACAAGTGTTTCTGTGTAACATCACATCAATTATAGGGGATTAAGCATTAAAAACCAGAGTAGTTAAGAGAAATAATTCATATCACAGTGAGAAGTGTTAGCTGAAAGTGGGCCTGGTAGGCATGTATAGTAGGAAAGCCACTAGTTGGGGCTTCATATATATTCATGTGGTATCAACCTTTACAGCAAAATTTCTGTAAATGTCTTTCAGCAAAAGGGGCCTTAAAAGGATAGAATTTAAACCTTCTTTACAGTGTAAATGATGTCACTGGATGAAAAGTATCTTTAGTTTTCTATTTTTTTCCTTGCAGGATTTGTTTCACTTGAGCGAGTACTTTAGGGAAGATTTTCAAAACTGTACAGTGACTGAAACAGTTGGTTTGGCTTTCCACAGTGATTCATGGTAAGCAGCTCTAAATTCTTCTGTTTTTTCTTGAATCACCATTTTTCTCAACAATGATATCCACAGTTTATTGTCCCTGTCTATTTTGAGTTTGACAACAAAGGCCATTTTAGACAAGGAATGTTTTTTCACACATCAAACTCAAGAAAGAGGGATTTGGGTGGGAGGGCATCTTGCTCTACATCTCCTTGGATCATTTGCTGTACATCCCCTTTGAGAATTCTGCTCTTCATCCAATTAATAAAAATAATTTCAAAAATGATTAGGCTATCATAAATCATCCTCCTTGTGGTTTGTTTTTTTTTGTTTCCCATGGGTATCATGATTGTATGTGTCCACAGATTTTACTTAACCTTTTATGTTAGAATTTGAACAGTATCTGTATTTCATAACCAGGTCACTCAACTTCCAAAAATAAGAAATGTCTATGAAAATTAAAATGCTTCAGAACAGTAGTGTAATCATAAAAATTTACAGTATTTCTTTGTAAACCATTCAACAGAAGCTAAATCTTACTAAATTCTGTCCTCATTGTAGTTACTAACTATTTCATTTACTTCAATATGAAAAGTGTTGCACATGTATGGCACTTCCTTCTGAATAGTTTGACTGTAGTCAATAATGCCGCTTATGGAGGCTGAAGCAAATAAACTTAGGTATGAGTGAAACTGGGCCTGAGCAAAGATCAGTCTCTAGGATGTGGTTATGTCCTCCTGGTCCCTATGTAGATGTTTTCACTGAAGGAAGATGCTTTCCTTCAGTGCTTTGTCAAAAGGCACATACTCTCCTCATATTAGGGAATGACAGTCCTGGGAGATATCTTTGGAAATGGATATATGCATATCTCATATCTGCAGGGAATCAGGTGGAATTAATGCTGTCTGAGCTTTCATAACAATTTCTGTAACACATGAAGACCATATTGTAATACTTCCATGCTATTAAAAGGCTACGGGACATGCTTCTGCACAGGTCATCATGTGGTATGAAATTTGACATTTCTACAAGATTATTGAAGAAAAGAAGAGGACTAGGAAGCTTTGGATTTGTAGTTATACTGCATGCTAGAAAGGTGATGCAAGGGGACATGTCCAGTACTGAACATTAAATCATTCCTCATCACCCTGTAATGTACACATTACTTTCTCATAAAGCATTGGTGCAGATAATGATGTGACTTTTTATGTTGCTGTATTCCAAGTACAATTTATAATATTCTTCATATCCTGTGGTGGCTACATCACATGTGTGGAGAGGCAATTACAGGTACCTTTTTCTGTTTTATGCATATTTTAAAAACTTAATTAATAATAAAATTACTCAGCAATTTTTTAGCTCTGTTACTTCCCATTAAAAATAACATAAGCATATTCCTTACCCAAACTAAAGTAGTGACATAGATACACCTATTGCCAAATTATCTGATTACCAGAGTGATTTTAAGTTACCTGAGATGTCTACCCATTGCTACATAGTACACCATTAAGCTTGCTTATATGCAGGTGGTCAAAACAGCATGCAACACAGAAATTTTTTGATGAAAGACAACCTTTCAAAAGCTGAAGTAGAAACATCTAAATGGCACTAAGATTTTTTTTGTAGAACAAAGGCATTTATAACAAACTGAACTATGCTCCAGTAAAATGAAATTTAAAAAAAAAAAATATCACTGTTAACGTGTAATTATCCTTAAAAGTTTAATAGTTAAAATAATGGTGTGATGCTGCCTGAGATGAACATTTAACAGATATAAATTGACCCTGTTAAAGTGATTGGCACACCCAGACTCTTATAAATTGACTGAGGATTTTGCTTATTAAGATATTACCTTTTCCCCAACAATAAAGTTAAAATAAAGTCTGCAAAGGGGCAGACAGTGACTTTTTTTCTCACTGATGCTTTGTTCTATGCTTCCTTGGTCTTGTGAAACACACAACTCTACAGATCCTTTCTTAGTCTTCATCATTCTCTCTTAAATATCTTGCATTTTCTCAGTGCTCTTAAACCTTCAGAAGGGAAGGCAGGGAACGCTGACATCATGCTGAAGGCCTAGACCTCAATTTCATTTTTAATCTCTTCATAAGGATCTGATCTTATTTCAAAGTCCATACTTTTGAAATGTTTAACCACATACTTAACCATACAAAAGATGCATATAGCTTTCAAAGAACTTAAAAATATGGTTAAACATGATAATAATTGCTGTCTTAAAAAAATACCAATAGGATTTTTCTTGGGATAAATATGCTTTTCCAGTTTGACATTTTTAAGAAACATGATAGAATGGTGCCCTTAATTATAATAAAGAAGAGTTTTCTGTATTCTGTCTGAGTTATTTATGATGTGTTCTGCAATTGAGAAGATTGTATTCACAGTTATTAGGCTTTAATTTGATAAGCATAAAATAGTTGCTAATCCCTACCTATATCCTTATAATTTCCTCACTTTTGCCAGTACAATTTTTGTGGAACTATGTATTGAATTGACGTGGTGAACTTTTTTGGGTCATTAATAATTTGTCAAAAAGAGGTTATAAATTATTGTCACTATGAATTTAATTCTCTCATGGCAAATGTTAAATTTCATTTGAAGAGAATCAGAATTAATGATGAAAGGACTAAATTCTTGGTCATCAAAACTCCTATTGTTTTCATCTACTTCATTTATTATTCAAATTGTTTGACCTTAAGGAAAGTACTGAGAACACATTAGGTTCATCTTACTATTCACACATTTTCAGAAACATAATGGCATACAGCAGCATATAGCTCTTTCTGGGAAGTAAGAAATAAACAAAGTAAAGATTCAATAGTAGAGACTAGAATAGTGATTTCAGCTGAGTCACCTGTGAATAACTAACCCCAGGATCAATCCAGAAATAAAGATGGGGATGTTCAGCAGAGTGAGAATAGACAAATTACTGATGAGTAATGATTCAGCTGCTACACGCTTTCATTGTAATCAGGGATTCTTGCATGGTTGAAAAAATAGCAATCTAGAGAGCAGCACAGGAAATTCACAATTAATTGATGATAGGTCAGAAAGGAATGCAAAATCTCAAACTACTGAGGGCAGAAAATATAAATAGCATGAATGGAAATAGCATAATAGGAAAAATGAGCTCAAAAGGGAAAATTCAGTATAAGAGATTATAATGAAAAGAATGAAATGCACTGAGAAATATAAAACAACAGAATTTACACTCTGTTGCTGATTTGCTGGTTCTGTGGTAGACAGAAATGCTTTTTCTGATAAGATTGATAATTTAATACAGGCAACAACTGACAAGACAGAAAAAAAAAGAAAAAAAAGAGACAGCAACAGGAGTTCATACCCCAAGAGTCCTTCTCTGAGTAACTGGAATAAGTTTCTTCATTTACAGGTGAAGAGTTCAATGAAGTCCTCCCAGCTAAAAACATCTAATGGGATTTTTTACTTTATTGATTCCCCAGCTGAGCAGCCAAAAAAATGTAGCAGGTTGCTTAACAGAAAAAAATCTTATTTTTTGCAAAAAAGGAAAATGAAAAAATGAAGTTGATAGATGAATTCTTAACAGTCCAATTTCACTGGGCTTGCTGCTTACTTAGAGACAATCTTGTGGAGATTTGAGGCTAATTCTATGAATAATATAATATGTTGTTACCACTCAGTGGGTTGTTTCTATTTATACGTGTGTGTGTGTATAGATACGTGCAATCGGCTGCAATAATTATGAACAAGAACTTGCAAGGTGGCGTTTTAAAGAGATATTGGATTTAGCATTTCAGACAGTTTCTGAAATATGTTCACTTCTATCTACTGCTGCCAACCATTTATTTTTGCCCTGTACTGCAGTTACTTTCCTCATTATAGCTCATTAGCTAAATATGAAAAAAAGGAAAAAAAACCCAAACCAAACAACAACAGCAAACCCAAAACAAACTAAACAAACAGAAAAGAAGCAATCCAGATTAAAAATAACACTTTGGATAAACAGTTATTTTAACCTGAATCTGTTTGGTAATCTGGTATTGTGTGGCTTCTCAAAATTGCAATAATACAATGAGACAGCAAACCGTGATATGAGGAGATCAGACTTAAGTTTGCTTTACTGCTAGAGACTGGATTTCATCAAATTGTTTTTTCAGAAGAAAGCCTTTTATTAGCATCCTTGAAAGCTGTCATATTGGTGAGAGTAAATGTTTTTTTCTGTAAATCAACTGATTGTACTGTCTGACAGAATAGAAAAATAATTTGATCCCCTCAAGTAGTGATAATCCTTTTGTTAAAAGGTAGGGAAAAAATCACTCAAAGATACACATAAAAAAGCTACCAATTTTAAAACCCTAAAAAGTAAGCAACCTTCAAACTGACAATCTGTTTCCTGAATCTAAGAGGGTTCTAAGGCTTGGAAGGCTCTAAATCACAGAAACCGGTAAATTTCTTAAAAATATTCTAAAGGACCTTTAGTGTCAGTGTTGTGAACATGTCACTGTAACAAATTCACCTCTCAAGTTCTACTCCGTTAGTCCACATCCAGTATTTCTTGTCCTTATTAAACCGTGTTAACTCTTTTCCAAGTGTATTATAGCTTGTTGTGACCTGAAAGTTCTTTATTCTCCTCTGAACCATCAATCTGTGTCTTGCTTTCTAATGATACAGCAGATCACATTTTATGGCCGGAATATGTAACATGCCAAGATTATCTTATGTATTCCAAAATGAAGGAAAGTAAATACTCTCTCTGTGAAGGACTTGGGGGTACTGGTGGATGAAAAGCTGGACATGAGTCGACAATGTGCACTCGCAGCCCAAAAAACTAGTCATTGCAGGGTGGAGGGGTTGAACGAGATGACCTTTAAAGGTCACTTCCAACCCAAACTGTTCTATGATTCTATGATTTCTGTTCTCTGTCAGGTAATATAACACTAAATGGCAGTCTGTTTACCTTTAATTAACAAATTATTTCCTTCATCTTTGAAGTCTATAACATACAGATCAAAAGATTAATTCTTATTATTTTTAAAGTCTATATTGTATACAATGGCATATAACATGGTAGCTGTCATGATATTCTCAAGTATTCTTTAAAGTCCATTAATATAATATGATTATTGATGCCTCCTGGAGACACTGGGTTTCACAGATTAATTATATACTATAAAAAAATCACCTTTTCTAAAACTATTGTCAATTAATTTTGCTATGTTTAAATTTCTTATCACATTTCTTATAGTGGGAAAAAAAAAGTGATGACATTTTTGGTAGGCATGGCATAATTTTGAACATAAATGAGGATAAGTAGTTTTATCCTTCCTAATTTTTCATCTTCCACTATTGTCATCTTCCACTAATTGTAAATGCTGGTTTGATTTTTTGTTTGTTTTTTTTTTTTATCATTCTCAGTCAGTTTAATTCCTCACTTCTTTTTTCTTTTATTATTATTACACATTGCCATAGAATCCCCCCCACTCTTATTATCCAATTTTTTATACGTGTTCATGAAGACTGATACTTCCCTTACAATAAATTATTATACTAAATGTCTACAAAGAAAATACACCACATAGACTGGTAAGAGTTAATAGGATAGAACACAATTAAACTGACATGCAGGTGCTTGTATTAGTAGAGCTTATGTCCCCACTGGAATAAGAACTAAACCCCTTGAACCCTTGAATTAAAACCCTTGTGAGATTGTTACAGAGTTATGAGTCTGAGCATGCCAAGAGTTATACTGGAAGGCTGTTGCGGTTTAACCTGGTAGGAAGCTAAACACCACACAGCTGTTTGCTCACTCCCCCCCCTCCCCAGTGGGATGGGGGAGAGAATAGGGAGAAAAAGTAAAGTTTGTGGATTCAGATAAAGACAGTTTAATAGGACAGAAAAAGAAGGTATAATAATAATAATAATAATAATAATAATAATAATAATAATAATAATAAAATAATATACAAAATAAGTGATGCACAATGCAATTGCTCAGCACCCGCCAAACAATGCCCAGCCTGTTCCTGAGCAGCGGTTCTCTCCCCCCAGCCAACTCCTCCCAGTTCATATACTGAGCATGACATCGTATGGTATGGAATATCCCTTTGGTCAGTTTCGATCAGCTGTCTTAGCTGTGACCCTTCCCAGCTTCTTGTGCACCTGGCAGAGCATGGGAAGCTGAAAAAGCCGTTGACTAGTATAAGAACTACTTAGCAAAAACTAAAATATCAGTGTGTTATCAACATTATTCTCATNTAGGGAGAAAAAGTAAAGTTTGTGGATTCAGATAAAGACAGTTTAATAGGACAGAAAAAGAAGGTATAATAATAATAATAATAATAATAATAATAATAATAATAATAATAATAAAATAATANGAAAGGCCTATTGCAATAAACACCTTCCCCTCAAACTAAATAGAATCAGACTGGAATAAATATTTTCCCATAGCCAGTTCAAACTATCCTGGTAGTCCAAAATTAATTCCTGACAAAGGAAGGGAAGTAACAGAAAGACTGTAAACAGTGTGGCTTCAGGGAAATAACAGAGCTGGAGTGCTACAAAATATAATGGGGTTATCCCATCCCTGTTTAATATTTTCATCTGTTTAATATTTTCATCAATGACATAGACAGCGAGATGGAGCGCACCCTCAGCAAGTTTGCAGATGACACCAAGCTGAGTGG
>VYZW01011836.1:5872-21746 GCA_013401315.1 Balaeniceps rex
TTTTATATATGTATATGCATGTCTGTGTGTATGCATGTCTAAATCAATTTAAGTAGTCTGTAGATGTATGATCTAATTACAAAGTGAGTCTTATACTGGTGCTAGAGATATATATAAAAAATTCTTATTCACATAAACAGTTGACCAAGTGTGAGACTAAGGTTGGACCTAGCCGCGCCTAGACTCCTCTCTGAGAAGGAGTTTAGAAAGCAAGGGGGTCTATTCTGAACCTCGTGACTCAACAGGAGGGTCATCCCTATCCCCTGCACCCACGATCTCTCTGCGAATCATTCTAACTCGAGTGTAACTTAATTTTCCTTTGTGCGCTTCTTCCATGTAGTAATAGAGCGAACCTTGCCATCTTCGAATGCTTAACTAAGTTGCTGTTTTGATTAATTTTGTCTAATCACTTTGTTAATCAACTGATGATTGAGTGCTATTAACTTACAATTTTCCACAAGTAAATTCTAAACTGCTACTAAAGCAAACTGTGTAAAGTCTGTCATTCACGACAAATTATCATAGTCAGCAGGATTCACAAATACGCGTTCGCGACACCTTCTTCCATACCCAAAGCTCTTAAAAATGTACTTGCCTGTTTGTGGAGTGAATGGCTTCTCATCTGCTGTCGGTGGGCAATGTGCAGAGCAGTCTGCTGCGCTTCTGAAGTGATATGGCCTCTGTAAAGCAGCAAGGCGGGGGAAATGCTCTCTCCCCGCCTTTCCGTTCAGAGATCCGGAAACATCTTCTAAATTAGGGCACAAAAAGCCTGTTGCTTGCACAATTCTTCCTCCAAACAGTTTTGGTCATTGACCCGAGTCAGCCTGTCATGACATGTTACAGTGGCTGTGGATAACTTTAACTTGTTCTACAGGTGTATCATTCCTATAAGAATTGTTTAATTTCTGGCGTGGTTCTGGTTTTCATTTACACTTCTGATCTGTTAGGATGAAGAACAGTGTGCTCTGATTGAGGAGGATTTCCCTAAACCTGTGAGAGTGCTAACTGATTAGGTGTGGTGTAGACAAGGGGACAATATTATGTTACTGGAGGCACTTTTATTAACTTATATTGACCAGCGATGTGCACACGTTTCCATGCTTTATGGCTCGTTGCCAGTAGCAGAGGGTTTGTGTGACTCACTGGTGCGGTACCCTGCGAAGGGACCCATGCAGCGGGCTGCAAGCTCTTTGCTTTACTGCAATCCATCACTTGGTGGGCTTGGAATTGCCATATAGGATTCATTTGTCGTGCTTGTTTAAAAGCAAAACCCGTCCGTGTGAAAATTCAAGGAATCAAGCACAAGTTTTTACATGAATACTTACTTTATTAGTTTCTCTTAGAATACTGTACAAAGGAGTAATAAAAATAGTCACACTTTGTTTTAGAAAGTTCTCTACGTGAGACTTCTGTATACACAGCAAAAAGAAGGGCTACTGGGGAAAAACCCTAAAACTTTGTACAATGTCAGAACGTTCCATTAAAAAAGCCCAACTAATTTAGCTCAATTAAACTGATCCAAGGAGGGTACGTATACACAAACACTTGCATGCTTAGAAGATATTATAGGCAATGATAAAGCAAGGTAAGTCGCAATGAGAAGTATTAATGTGTTAACAATGGTAACCAGCTGCTGTCCCCTTTCCAAGGGCCAGTACTGTGCTTCTGTTAAAACAAAAAAATTAAGCAATGATTAAAAAAAAAAAAAAAAAAAAGTACTCAGGAATTAAGTAGCCCTAGATCTCAGTTGTGGTTTTTTTTTTTTTTTTTTTTTTTTTTTTTTTTTTTGTAAAGGCTTTTTCCTGTGAAGGGTTGGACTGTTTGCCATCCTGTTAGCTCTGTTAAACGAATCACAAGACAGGATCCCTAATTCAGAAGCATCAGGCTCTTGGTACTGGATTGTTTTCTGACTCTCCTGGTGCAGTGACTGCTGGACTGTGTGAATACGTGCGTGGTCTTGACAGTGGCTTAGGAGAGGCTTTGCCCAGGACAAGATGGGGCAGAGTGACATCAAAAGCTTTTCTCCTTTGGCATTCATTGCAGAAGAAAAAAGAAAAGCATTTTAAGTACCGACTTATCCAGTACTTGTTTCTCAGTCACAGGGCAGAGCCCACCTTTAATTCTCCAGCTGAGGTTCACCCTGGTCACTATACAGGAAGCCAGTACAAGTTTGAGAGGAAAATCTGTCAAGTGCAATGTGATCAAAATCCCATTTAAAATCAGTAACAATCAGTTATCTCCTTCACGCAGGTACTTGGAGAAAATTCTACAGTCTAAAAGAATAAATGGACAGTCTTTGTACCCGCGTTCTGGTTCTCCACGCGAAAGGTAGGCTTCACCCTTGCAAGTACACATCTGAAAATCCCTCATCCTGCCCACGCTGTCCCGATGTCCCTTTTCTCAGAAATCAATTACCCCATGAGAGTTTTAGTGTCTTGACTATGCTCTTTAACTTGTGTGTGTGCAAGAGTAGCCTTTGAGCATTGAGCTCGCTTCTACATGAATTCAACAAACACAAATGAACTAGAAGTGGTTTCAGTACGGAGTTCCAGGAGACCCAGGACTGTGTCCGTTACTTCCACACCACTGCAGTGGCAGCTTCCAAGTGGAAACTTATCGGGTACCGCTGGCTCCTGTGACAGCGACAGGAAGGAGCCACGCAAGTGGTGTACGAGGGTGGCTTGACTAGCAGTACCCAAAGCTCTCTCAGTTATAACTACCTCAGGTACACCTAACAAGTAGCAACTGCAACCATGGTTTAATTGCAATTAACTTATGGTTTCTTTTCTGTTTTTGATTAATTCTGATACCTACCCTTAAGATGCGATCTTAAGGAAGATACTATTAGATGTGTAATTGTTCAAGTAATTATCAATTAAGTACTTAACACACCACATTAACATGAAAGCTTTCTTCAACTCTCTCACTTCTTTCCATATTTCTCCAGTTTTCATTTATGTTTCCCTTGATTGGATTAACTGTATGAGTCCAAGTTAACTTCAGTTATTCCGTGGCACAGATGCTATCCCTGCGTTGTAAAGAATGTCATTTGCCATGTAACGCATACCTGTGTAATGGCTATTTTAATCATTTGTGTGAACAAGATAAATCAGAAAAGCTTACTATTATAATTAAGGCTTTGCCTACAAGAAGTTTTAGACTTCAGGCTTTAAAAACTGCCTTTTTGAGAAGTTGATAATCCCATTCTGTTTTACAGTTGATCTTTAATTTAACAAAACAGAATCAGATGTCCACAGTGTCAGTTAACAGCACAAATAACATGTTCAAATCCTCAGCTGTTGTAATGCCAAGGCCTTCAAGGACACTGTGTGAAGTGCTGTGCTTCATCGAAAAGAGCTGACCCCTACCTGCAGTTTATGCTTATGCTAAAAATATCAAAACTGCTTTGACTTTGTGTAATGTGGCTATACTTAGAAATAATCAGTGTATGTCTGTCTATATAGAAGTAATGATTTTAAGCATATAGCGACTGTTTCTGTTGCAAAAAAGTTGATGTTTCTCCCCTTGTCTTCTAACAAAATAAATAAATAGTTTTCTTTCCTCTGGAGGTTTACCATTGGCATGTAAGCTGTGTCTGCGGGCAGACATTCAGATCTGTTAAGCAACATACAGTCTGCATTACGGATACAGCCGCAGCCATCCTGTTAAGGACAAGACTCGACAGCTCTGAAGTCAGTGGTCTTTCCATAAGCATTCTGGGCATCGACACTGTTGATTTCTTAGTCATTTCAAAGGTACTTAGCTGACTGATGAAAAATATCTGTTGAAACGGGTAATTCTTTTTTTTTTCCAAAAGTCATTGTCTAGTAGCTTAAAGAGTATATTTGCTTTAGGGTATATAGTACCTTAACTAAAGCAGCAGTCCTTATGTCATGGTGGTTAAAAGGTTTAACCCCCCCATCAAGTAAATTGCACATCTGTCAAACTCCCTTGCTGGAGAACAGCACTTGGGTATCAAGCCAGATTCTTTTCTCTTTCTACCTTCTTGAAAACTTCCCTTTCACTTAAAATATTTCCACTTTTCAAACATTTTAGGTAATGATTCTCTATGCATTCCTGCAGCCCTCTGAGGTACACTAAATGTTTTTTTTTCCCTTCTCTGCAGCAGTCTGATAGTAACTCTGAGATAGAGAAGTAAAGAGCTAAAATCATGCATGGAGTAGTACTAGATCTTATATGCAAACCTGAAGTTCCCCTAGCCATGTCCTATGCTCAGACCGTCAAACAGAACTCAACAATATCCACTATGACCTCTAAAGCTAGAATTGACTAATGCAGGAACAAAAATAGCATATTTAAAATGTTTATACCATTGTCAAAAGTGTGAGTCAATATAAGCACTAAGACAACAAAAATACAGGCTTTCATGAGTTTGCAGGGGAAGCATGAGGAAAAACACATTTCATCTGGCACACAACCCAAAAGAAAAACCGATTGCTTTGAACAGTAGAAAGCTATCTCAGCCAGGAAATCTAAACCTGCAAACCTACTTTATTTAGGTGGTAACTTTATGGGAAAAAAGGCTCAATTTTGTTCCTATACTAAATAATCTATTATCTTCAGCAAGCCATCGCATCCTTTTTTGGTCAATTCAGTCTGCTGCTGGCGCTGCTCGTTCGCATTGCTCTCCCGCAGCTCCCTCACCCTTGCCAGTGATCACCTGAGGGCTCAGGGGATGCTGCCGCAGCATTTGCGCATGGAGCTGGGTGACAGGCTTCCAGGTAAGCCAGAAATCAAACACTCGCTTGCCTTGAGTCAGATACTGGGATTTGCCAGTGGACTTAAGTCTGTGTACGTGTTACTGAGTTAAGAGACCAAGGAGCTGGACTGAGGAGAAAAAGTCCAATTATAGTCACTAACTGATTATAGCAAGCAGCTAGCCCTCTCTCATTTGGCCTACACCTATCAGTCTTCAGCTTCTCCCATGCTTGTGCAGTCTCCATGTACCAAGTAGCTCAGTGGCATTTGTTGTCAATCATTAAAATGACCTGCACCCCAGCCCTTAATGCAAATGCTGTACTGCCTGAGTGCCCAGAGTGCGCTTAAAATCTAGCGGTTTGGGGTGGGGAGCAGAGTTACCCAGACAGCTTCTGGTATAAGCTGAAAATAACAAGTATGATTTAGGATCTATTGACCTTTTTCCCTGAACCACACGAATGGTACCACAGAAAACTGAAAGCTTTGTCGAATTGCAGGTCATTCCTTCCTGTACTGGTTTTAGTAAAAGAACTTCCTTTCTCGGTGGCATAAAAGATTGCAAAATAAAAATCTGTCATTCTCTTCTCCCTCCCACTCCCCTGCCTAAAAATGGAACTCCAACCCTGAAACAATCAAATATTGGGAAAGTCTGGCTATCTCTCTTCGAATTTCCCTCACATATCGCTTAAAGCACCTAGCTTCAGAAAGGGAAATATATTTTAAAGTGCATTTACTGCAGCAATAGTACCAGCACTAAAAGCTTTTCCCCTCATCCCTATTCTCATCATTCAATGTCTGGGATAGATGAAAATCTCCCCAGAATTCATCCTTTTTGTACCTTGAAGTCTCAGTGTATCTGCATCTATTTATGACACTGGAATAAAAGAAATCCAGCATCATGCGTCCTGCTCCGCACTAAACTCTACTCTGGAGCTCGTTTAGATTTATTGGGCATGAGGATCCAGCATGCGGTATATGTCTATTGGATACTGCATTTAAACAGCCGCTGTGAAATTATATCCCAGTGTGCGTGGGGGTGAAGAAACGGGACTAGAGAGAAGGAACTGCCTCCTCTCCCCTGCTCCTCTTCAATTCGCTCTAGCCACGCGGTTCAGTACTTGTTGATCCCAAAGATCCGGACTCCGTGAAACTGAGGGAGTTTGGGGATCAGGACGCTCATAAGGGAGATGGTGTTGATTATGAAGTGTATCCGGTCATACTTTGTGTAAAAGCTGGTTAGAAAATACCTGGAAAGGAGCGGAACAGAGAGAGGGGGGGAAACTGAATTATACTGCTTCATGTTTTTTGTTTCCCAGGACAGCACGTGCAGCAGAAGCGTTGATCGGTACAGGCGCGTGAGGCAGCTCAGCTGCCCCGAAGTACTCACAGGACGATGGGCGTGATGGTCAGGAACTTGCGCGATGCCGTGAACTGCACGCCGTAGTCCATCTGCTCCCAGTGCGTGAGCAGCCGAGCCTTCCCCTGGTCCGGAGTCTCAAAAGGAGTTCCTTTCACGGTATGTAGGAAGATGTACATGCTCTGTAGGAAATACAAACGCAGTGGGAAGCACACAGAGTGTTCTCTACACCCCTCGCCATGCCACCAGAAATGTTCAACTTCAGCAAGAACAGCAAAGTTGTGGGAGCTTGCACCAGCGCGCTGTTCCGCTAGAGGGACGCATCGTCGCTGCTGGAAAAGGCGCTCCAACTCGCAGCGGCTAACAAAGCAGCGAGAGTCAGGGAGGAAGGCCGCTAGCCGGGGCTAGCTCAGGCTTGGATGTTACACGTGAGGCCTCTTGTTCAGCGCCTGGGCATAAGCCAGGAAGGTGGTTGCAAGATTACAGCACTCAGATCTCTGGGATCGGGAGATTAGCACGGACTTGCTCTACCGTGCAACAGTAATGCTAAATGCTTTCTAAAAAAGTGCTGGTAGAGCTTTAGGCAGTGAGGGTCTGTTACTGTTCTGATTGCGAGTTAACCTCTTGAAGTGGAACACAAGTCACAGATAAACAGCAAGTGCCCAGCTACATCACGTGTCTTTTAAGTGTAGCCATTGCTGGCCTTTAAACTCCTTTCTGTTCCCAGGACCTATTTGTTTAAGCTGCCAGAGAAGGGGAAGGAGCTGGATAAAAAGCAGGCAGCTTGTGAACTGAGCCCCGAGCAGCTCTAGTTGGTGGTTTTGTGAGTATTTTGTTTTTTTTTTTTTTTTTTTTTCCCCCCCCTGCTAGGNCCCCCTGCTAGAGATGTCAATAACATGAGCATGAGGGTCCCCATAAGGGTGTTGTTTTTGTCTCTGGAATATTCTTGGCCTGAGATATTATTTAAAATAAAGGATACAAAATTGATTGCTGCATCTGTGAAGTATTTTGTCCCCTATGCCTAAGGGTGAACGGCTGCCGACAGGTCTGCTCCTCAGCTGTAGGACCCAAGCATGCCAAGGCTTGCGCAGTGGGATGGTGGAGGCACAGATGTGAGCAGTTAAACGGAGCACGGTGTTCTCCTGCTTGCTAGGGAAGTTGTCGCTGTGTGGCCACAGCTTTGTCAAGGCACAGCACAGGACAGCACTGTGCAAACACAGAAGCTTCTGGCATCGGGGAGAGCCCAGGTGCCCTGCGTCTGTCTGCGTGTGTGTCTGTCTGCTGTGCTTACCTGTGCAGCCCTAGCACAACGCTCTGACACCTTTCATTTGGGTAGCTGATCCTTAGAAAGGAAGAATCTGTTCCTGGACTAATCTTTTCCTTCAAGCAGAACAAAGTTTGGGTTTTAATCTTGTTTTCTTAACTGATGAGACCAATTTGGATTGTTTGAACCAAAGTGAGAGCTGTCCTGCCAGCTTCTGTGGCCTGTCGCAGCTATTCCTCCGTTAAGGGGGACATGACAAAGGGACTTACCCTGCAGGCAAATGAATTCGGTGTCCCCTCTGAGCAGCCTCACCAGATGTTTGCTGTCTCAGCAGTACCTAGGCTTTTCCTCGGTACTGATCCTACCATGGATTTAAATACATGACCTAGAGGCAAAGGTGCAGTCTGAGGGGTGGAGGTTGAGTAACTTACCCTGCATCTTTGGAAATACAGAGAAAGGAATTGTTTCAAAAAGAATCTTACTAGATTGCTCTCAAAAGAATAGCTGGTGCTGAGAGATTACCTCTCCATGCCCCAGGAACTCAAGCCAGCCAGCCACGTTCCCTTACCATGTTGTGAATGATGTTGGTAAGAGTCCAAACCACAGGGACGCTGAAGAAGGGGATGCTCAGGAGTACGACGTGCAGCAGGCCAATTCCAAGGACGTAGGACAACCAGATGCCCCGGCTGTTCATGACACGGGTGTTGGGATTCACCTCGCTGTGTGCTGTTCCCACGTTCATGTTGGCTCTTGTGTCAAATGGGCACCCCTGAAACTAAAGCAGAGTCAGGTCAGTACTTGGATCGCAGTAGCCCTCCACCTAAATTACTCGGGTAAGCACAGCAGGGGTCGAGCACCGTCTTGCTGTTAAGCAAACCTGAAATCTGTTGTTTGCTATAAAAATCACAAGTCAGTTCACTTCTCTGCACCTCGTTGTTTCCATTGATAGAGCTGATGTTTCTGAGGGGAAGCTAAATCCAGGAGCGGTTGAGATTTGGGAATAATGTGTGGGAAGCCCGCCTGCGACAGAAGCTACTTGTGATCTGCTGAAATGTTTTCCTGGAAGCAAGAAGTCAAGGTTCAATCCCGCGATTGCCTGACAAGACTCAAATGAATACTTTTAAGCGCTTTTTAAATCATCATCACAGTGTTAATCATGGAAGCACTCTGCACATGAAGCTTCTTACACGTTTACGGGTTCGGCATACCTTAAACTCAAAAAGAGAACACAAGTATTTGCAGAGTAAAGGTACGGCAGCTCTGTATCACCAGATCTCCTCATTCGTTCAACTTAACTAACAGGGTTCTGCATGGATCTAGAGGCCTGCTGGTCTTCTGGTCTGGCTTACATGTTTTGCCTTCCAATTTAAGACTTACGGGGGGGGGAAGTAACAAAAAAATTCCCCCACAGGGACAGAGTGAGATTCTTCTTGAGGAACGTAAAAAGTTAGAGGTAAGGAAAAGTGCATTAGGAGGAATTTTCAGTAGCAAGAGCTGCAGAGGAGATGGCTCTTCCCCTACCTGGAAGGAACAGCTGCCACATGGGAGGAATACAGGGAGATGTTTTTCTAAACAATACCAGGAAGGCGAGGAAGCAAGACAGTGTCATCCTCTCAGAGCAAGATTTGGAGTGGTGCCCTGTGGACAGCACAGGTGTCCGAGTAGCTTTTTGGACTGCCGCACTGATAGTGGCAGCAGGTATCGGTCAGCTTTAAGGCTTTCTGGGAAGATGAAAGCTCCAGGGATTACAGGGAACGGCTCAAATTAGAACTGCTGTAAAGCTGAATATCTTTACACCGAGATCAGGGAAGTTCTTGCATAAAAACATCTTTGTCCGTGTCCCACAGAAATGTAGTTTCATTAGATAACACGGTCTGTCCCTCCTTGTACGGAGGACCCCAAGGCAAGGGCTGTTTCCTGATGTCTAGCCTTGTGTTTTTGCTGCTTTGGTTCCCACAGCTGGAAGACGGCGTTGCTGTTCTCTCTAGCTCTCACAGTCTTCGGTCTCAGGAGGCGAGTCCGAGCCAGATCCAACATTACGCTCTGTACGTCGCTGCCAGCTGTTGTGAGTTCCCTTGCAGAGCGCTGGGTCTGGCTTGTTTCAGAAGCTGGCGCTTTCCCTTGTTCCTGCCCAGGGCTAGGACACAAAGTGAACGCTTGACTCCGCAGCGTCCTGGGACGCTCGCTGTAACTTCCAAGCCTCTTTCAACTGCACAGGCGGCTGTTGCTTGGTGTTGCAGGCAGCAGCTCTGGTGAGGCAGGGCTGCTAGGTGAGCTGAACAGAAGCTTGCCTACCTCTGCTACCCAGGTGTCAGTCAGGGAGAAGCTTATATCTGGAGAAGGTTTTTGTTACCAGAAAAGAGGCTTGCAGGTCTGCGGAGTGCTTGTTTTCTTGTCGGCCATCTCCTGGGTCTATTGGATATTCCAGAGAAAAGCCTGGAGCTTGGTCTGGAACCAGGACTTGGAGCCAGAGTTCAGCACTTCAGTCGTAGCAGGGGGAGCAGCTCCATCCTTAATCTGGTGCAATTCCTCAGGGCTTTCAGAAGGAAATCTAGGGGTCGCGGTGAAGCATAACACGAGTCAAAAAGTCATATTGTTGCAACAAAAAAAAAAAAAGGAAACACCCCTGTGGAATGCATAAACAGGAGTGCTGTTTGCCAGACGTAGGAAATGATTCTCTTAGATATTGGTAAGGCCTCAGTGAGAATACTGTCCAGTTCTGGGAGGAGCTGGAGGGAGGCCAGGGGAGAGCAGTGAGAATGAGCAGAGGTGTAGGAAAAACATGACCTGCAAGGACAGATTGAAGGAAATGGGTTTGTTTAGTCTAGAGAACGCTGGAGAGAGGCGTGAGGAATCGCCCTCAAACACTTTGAACAGATAGCTCCACCGAGAAGGGAGACAAATTGTGCAGCGGTGTGAACGGCACGACTGAGACTCGGAGCAACTCGATAATGCGGAAGGACTGACGTTGGAACGGACTGCCCACAGAAAGTGATCGCTGGTCTCACTGGAAGCTTTAACATCAAGTTTCATAAACAGTTAAAAAATTAAGATTCCTCTTCGGAATGGGCGGTTGACCAGGTGGCCTCTTCGGGACCCTCTTTTCTTGATATGATGCTGTTATCCTAAGGCTGTGCAGCTAGCAGACCTTCCTGCACCCTGCCTGTGTAATAATAAAGTGGAATTTCCATTTGACGACAAACACGAGTGTAATTTTTCAAAAAGTAATGAGCAACTTTTACTTGGTCCCCTCTGCAAATGAGGGCAGTTGCAAACCTGCAGCTGGGTGGCAAAGGGCCGCACTTAGAAGCCGTACGTCAAGCAATTCTCCTCCCTGTGCCTCAGTTTCCTCGCTTGGAAAAATGAGGATTAGATGGGTGAAATGCCAGAACATACAAGAGGTTCATTTGTTCTTGCAAGAGAGATACGGAGATGTCGAGCATTAGGTCCTACGATGAGGATAATTCTGCATGCTTCTCCAGTTCTGTCCTTCCCCACCTTAAAAGTATTTCATCTGCGAATCTTTTCCATTTCTGAACTGGGGTTTTGCAGCCCTTGCCCAAGCTCTGGGCTCACTTCAGATTGCACACACAGCTCTGCACGGCGTTGCAAAAGCCTGGCCGAGGGAGCACAAGTTCTCAAAGCTCCGATCCCTACCCCCATCCCAGATCCCATGTTGTTTGCTTTCTGATTTTATACCGGGGATTTGTTCACCTGCAGGAAAAACAAGGCAAAACACAACAGCGGGAGGAGCTCCAGCTCCCCGGCCGGAGCAGCTGGCTGCGAAGCTCCGCTTTCCCTGTTGTGCAGCGGTTTTTCAGGACAGAAAAGCTGTAATGTTTCACCAAACTGAGTGCGAAGGTCAGGACTGCGCTGACGGTGGACGGTGTCCATCCAAGGAGGGGAAAAGTTGTAATTGTGGTCAGAGGCAAACAGCAGGCTGTGATGAAGCCGAGCCCTTCCTCTGCCCGATCCTTCGCGTCCTGTTCCCGACTTCCCGCCCGCCGCTGTGCCAGCTCCCTGTCCACGGCTCTGTTGGGAAAGACTCTCATTCTGGGGCTCAGAGCAAGCGTGGGGGCTGCCAGCTCAGCATCTGGTGTGACAGCATCTCCCCACTTCTGAGGAAAGGGGAAACAAAACGACGTCAGCAGTTTCCCCACTCGCTTTGTCATCTGTCCACTGCTGGAGGACCCACAACCTCTGACTACAGCCATGCCGCCAGCACCCCAAGGTGCAGCTCCTGCCCCAACTTTGCTTTTGCCCCCAGGGGAGCGTGACCACCATCTGTTCTTGTCCCCTCGCGCTTCAGTGGCACTCTGGCCCCATCAGTGCTCGGCAGCAACATCCCTCTTCCCTTGGCCCTTCCCCAGGGCGCTGCAGGATCACACCCCGCGCCCGGCACCCTGTTCTGCCTCAGCCTGTTGCAGGAACTTCACCTGGGCTGGTGGAGGGAAGGAGGGCTGCAGGCGCTTATCTCGGTCGATCTTCCTGAGCGTTCCCAGAATGCAAGCAATTATGATCCCACGAAGCCGCCGAGGAGCTGAGATCCCTATCTCTGGCAGCATCAGCAATCACCGTCTCCCAAGCAAATATTTTAAACCCGTCTTTGCAAGATGGCATCAGCGTTTGAACCAGAGCATCAAGTACATCAAAGATGGGAGCAAACGCGGCTGTGTTTAGAGGCAGCTGATAGGGGAGGGAGCCGAGTGATAGGCTGGATGAAGACAGCACTGCTGTGTGTCCTGGTCCAGCCAGGAGCTGCTGACGGACTTTAACACATCTGAGCTCCAGAGCTGCCAGGTTCCTCCTGGGGAAGCCAGGAGGGCCCGGAGCTGGTGGAGTTGACAGAAGAACAGCGAGCAGAAAGCGGGGGCTGCAGAGCTGCGGAGCAGCTCCAGGGACTCGACACGGGTATGAGGAGAAGCAGGAGCCGTCCCAGATGGGAGCGGGAGCAGCTGGGGCTCTGCCTCCCTCTCAGCCTTTTCTGCGAAATTTAGAGGGAAAGTTTTGACACGCGGGGAACACTGCGCGTTGGGTTTCTCCAGGCGCACCTGGGTGCTCGGGGTCCCGGACGCTGCTTACCTCGACACAAAGACCTGGGAAGGTGCTGGGGCAGGACCTGCTCCTGCCCGGGTTCCCCCCGGCCCCGCCGTACACGTGAACTGCGGGGACCCCCCCACGCCCCCGCGGGGGCCCCCATTGCCCCGGAGCTTTCTGGCTCCATCTCAGCAGCTGCTTTTTTGGTTTGGTTTTTTTTTTTTNCTTTTTTTTGTTTGTTTTTTTTTTTTTTTTTTTTTTTTTTTTTGGGTGTTTTTCCTTCGGGACGGGGCCCACGCAAGGCACCTTCCCCCGCTGCCCCCGCCCGCGGGCCCGGGAGCGGGGCTCGGCCGCCGCCTACTCCCGGGGAGGGGGCGAGGCCTCCCGCCTGGGCCCGCCGGGCTGCGGGCCGGCCCCGTACCCCCGGGGGTGGCCGGGNGAGCTGTAGTCCCGGTAGCGCCGAGCACCGGCGCCCGCCCCGGGAGAGGCCGGGCTTGGGGCGGCGGGGCCGGGGCCGTGCTTAGCGTGCGGGGCGCGGGCAGCGAGCGGAGCCGCTTTAGGAGCGGGGGGCGACCCTGGGGAGGCGAGGGGGGGTCCTCTGCCCCTCCGCTACCTGCGCTCGGTGGCTCCTCGGGGCGCAGGGTCCCGCCTCTGCCCTCCCTGAGCTGGGGGGAACGGCCCCAGGAGAGTGCTGGGGGCTGCGGCCACCCCGCTCTGCACCCTGGGGGGCTCAGACCCAGCTGGGTGCTCCCAGCTCCCTCCCCTGCCACTCTTCCCAGTGGAAAACCTCAGCAGCAGGCGTCGTGCGAGCAACCTGGGCAGGCCAGCACGGTGCTGCCGGGACACCCGGCCAAGGTCAGGGGCTGGGAGCGCAGGATTCCTGCGCTGGAGTGCGGGGGGGAGACCATCTGGCCCTGCTTTTGTTTGCACAACCATCAAAGCTAATAGCGTGGTGCTTGCACGGCCCCTCGGTGCGCGCAGCCATCTGTGCAGGGCTTTGTGCGCGCCAGCCGCCGCCAGCTCTTCCGCCCGGGAGCGGGAGAGGGTGCAGAGCCGTCGCCCAACGGCGAAGCCGCTTTGTGGCTGCGAACCCCCTGCCCGGAGCTGCGATGGGGTCCCGGCCGAGCAGAGCCCAGCAGCGTGGTGCTCCCCAGCTGCCTGCACCGCACGTGCGGCTCTGCCACTGCCGCTCGCAGCCCCCAGCCTTGCACGGCTGCTCCCAGCCCTCCCTGGCCACCCGGCAAAGCCCATTTGTGGGATTTCGGTTTTGGCCCGGGTGGGTTCGCGGCGCTGCTTTGCACGGAAGATATCGAGGATTCCCCCGGCGCTCCCCGGAGGCGGGGGCCCCTGCGCCAGCATCCCCACGGGGCTCCCAGGCTGAGCTCTGCATCCTGACCCGGTGTGCATCCATCTGGCCTCGGCACCAGCTGCACACCCGGCTCCAGGGCTGAGCCGGCTCTCGGCGGGCGGTTGTGTGCCGGCTGGGCATGGCGAGGGCATGGAGACCCCGCCGGCTGCCAGGGCCGTGGCTGCCTGGGTGCCACGTGCTGGCACCGTGCTGCTGGCAGGGCCGTGGCTGCTTCCCGGAGCCAGAGCTCCCCGGCCACTGCTCCCGGAGGGCCTTGGGCACCGTGGGACACACACCGCCGTTAAAACAGTTGTAGGACCACCGATGGGCTCTGCGGCCGCCGGCCAAGCGGACCCAGTCCCTGCCCGGCCTCTCTGGCGTGCCCTTGCCAGCAGGGCAAGGTGTGGGGATGCCGGTGTGCGGAGGCGGGGGATCCCGCGGGAGCTGGCCCTGCTTTGCAGGAGAGCCACGCACGCACGGCAGGCTCTATTTTTATCGCCGCTCCTGCCTGACTGAGCAGCTCCCTCTGCGCGGTGACATCTAATTTAGCAGCTTCCCTGCACCCCGCTGACTCCGCACGTGAGGGGGAAGCACAATGCGACAGCTATTTTTAAACGCCCATAAATATTAATCCCTCTCAGTGATGCAGCAGGCAGCCTCTCGCTGCCGGGGTGAGCGCGGTGGGGGGGGACACCCGCTCCCTGGGCTCCCCAGATTGGGTTCACCCGCCCAGGGATCCCCGGCACCGGGGGCGGGGGGTTCCCCAGGGGAGGATCCGGCCCCATCTGCAGCCCAGGCTGGCAGCTGCCCGGCCCAGCGTTTCCCCCGTGCTCAGTGGGGGCTGTTCCCACATGGATTCCGAGGCCTCGCTCGCTCCCGGCCTCCCTCCGTGCTGGGGGGCCGTGCTCCCCTCCTGCTCTCCCAGGCTGCCAGTCCCGCTGCCCGGTCGATACCGGCTATATTTAGCACCGTGATGGCAGCAAGGAGCCAATGCCGGCTATTTTTAGCCATCCCTGCCATGGCTGCGGCGGGGAAGGGTCTGCGCAGGGTCGTGCTGCACTGCGGGCGCTGGGTTTTCGGGCTGGTGGGTGCCGTGTCCCAGCACGTGGGACCCCCACAGGGCACAGCCGTGGTGCTGCTCCAGCTCCCAGGGTCTCTGCCCGCTGCTGCGGTGGCGGTGACCCTCCACCTCTCTGGGTCCCAGCGTGTGCTGGGACTCGCTGAAAGCTCGAGCACCCCCAAGCCCCTGCCTGCCGCCTCGGCCCCTCGATGCCCGCAGGCCCCGTCTGGCAGTGGGCAGCCGTGTCATTCGGAGTCGGCCCCGCACTGCTTCAGCCCCAGCACCGCTCCCGCTCCGTGCACAGCTCCCGGTGGCACTGGGGCTGGTGATGGGCAGCGCAGGGCTTCTCTGCTCCCTGGCCAAACGGGGAGATGCCAGCAAGGGTGCCCAAGAGCACTGACTGTGGCCCACCGGCTGCTGCCTGCCAGGCTCCCGGCTGCGTCCCAGGCCAGCCCTGCCCCAGCCCGGCGTTGGGCTTGGCTTGGCTCCCAGCCCCGGCGATGGACAGTCCGGCTGCACCATCCTGAGCGCGGGCCCTGTCGGCAGCCCCAGAGCCTCTCTGGACCACTGGCCCTGGCGCAGGGGCAGGAGATGATCCGGTGGCTCCTCCGGTGTGTGCCAACCCTCCGCCCCGGCAAACCTTTGCTGGCTGCAGCACATCGAGGTGCAGAGCCCGGGGAAGGCTGGGCTCCCGCTGCGCCACCAGCTCGGCCTCGGCTCTGTCCCCTCTGCCTGGCCCCAGCTGGAGGGCGGGGGTCTCCCCAGGGAGCGCGGGGGTCCCGGGGGAGCGTCTGGCTCCGGCCCTGCCTGGCTGCACCTCTCCCGTCAGGTTTTGTTCTTGTAATTGAGCCGAGATCCAGGCCAGGCGCCTCGTAAATGGTTTATCCTCCCTGAGCAGCGGGAGAATGTCAATGCGCAGGGCTGGGCTCTCCCTCCAAGGAGAACCGGGGACGGGGCGCAGGCGGCCGCCGCCGTCCTTGCTGCGGCACGGCAAGGGCACGGCCCTCGGCCCCGCTGCCCGGTGTCCCGCCGGGGCGAGCTCCGGTGCTGGCGGGGTGCGGGGAGCAGCCCCGGCGGTGCCCCGAGCAG
>VYZW01011838.1:1311-16711 GCA_013401315.1 Balaeniceps rex
AGAGGGGGAAAAAAAGCACCTAAAAAATAAGTATCCTTTTCTCCCCTGAATCCTGCGTTCTCACATTTAGGTATGATCATATAAAGTGGTAGAGTTGGTAAGCTAGACGTTGAAAGGAAGCTGTTGGCTGCAGCAGTTCTCAGGGAGGTGCAGCAAGCACTCAGCTTGTCTAAGTTACCCTGGTAGCAATGGCACACAATGGTCTGGTTTGGTCCCCTGCTTTTTTAAATGCTGCTGTTTGCTGGCAACAGCTAACTTACTTTTGTTGGCTTGTTAATGAATTAATCTATTCCAAACATCAGGGTCATAATTTACAGGAAAAAACGCATGCCACAGTAGCAGCTAGCTGCCATGATGGTTCAGATAATCCAGTGATAAACAGGAAACTGAAAAATCTGAAGAACTTTTGTTTACCCCTTCCCCCCAGCAGCTGGCAGCTTCTGGATAGCTTGTACTAACATGGCTTTCCTGTGCTGGCTTGGGGAGTGGTAGGTTCAGGTAATCAGTAAATGTCTTTCACTTGGGGAGGAGTTACATATCTTGGTACTTATCAGAGAAATGTCTCCCTCTGTGTTAACTGCGTTCAATATTTCAATGTCTTGCTTCCTTGCATTCTGCAGTTATCATCCTAAACTAAAAAGTAACTTGTACTTCTCATACAAAATCCTTTGAGGGACCGTTTCTATAGCCTGTTCTCTAGAAATTACTCTGCTGAAGACCCTTGTCATGTATCTCACTTCTGCTGCTTCTCAGGTAACCCTGCTAGGGCCAGACCTGGTTGCAGCTGGATTGCTTTCTGTAGCAGCTAGCTTAAAATCAGTGAAGAACTTGGACAGTGGAGGCTGACAGACATGAGACCTGAGAGTTGCCTTTCTGCCATGGGTCTCTTCTCTCTTCCCTATTTCATGTGGGGACGTCCCCTCTCTGTCTTGCATTTCCCAATTCTCCAAGCTTAAATGCCTTTATCCCTCACAAGGGTAGGCCTGGAAAATTGGGCACAGAGGCAACAGGTGTTCTTCAGTACTTCTATAAGAAGTCAAATTCTCTGTCTTTGTGGGCCTGAGCTAACTATTCTATAATGTACCTTTTCCCAGATCAAAAAACGTTTTGTGGCTTGGGTTTGTTTTGTGTTTTTTGGTTTTTTTTTTAAGATCTCAGGTGCCACATGGTCTGTACCAAATACCAGAAAGAACATTCAAATTGCTGTACGCTTATGACAACAGATGCAAGCCAAATCATATTATCTATACTTTAGAGCTAAACTCTTTATGGGGACATAATCAGCCAGCCCTTAATGCTAGATGGCCCCAACAAATAATGGTCTTAATTTCTTAAGAAATCAAGAATGCAATGTTTTAGAACAGGCTACTTCAGGACAAACCTATGATTTACTTAGCTCATACTTCAACTATGCATTGTTGTGGTTCTAAAGCCTTTCAAGAAGTTGCCTTCATACAGACTGGAGGACTGTACTGTTAACTAGACACAAAACCATCCCAGGCTTAAAAATTTCCCTCCCCTCTTTCTTTAAGAGTCTTTTTTTTTTTTAATAGATGTCATTTCAGTCTAGCTTAATCAATTGCTGTAGAAGTGTTACTGAGTAAATAGGTAGTAAACCCACAGGAACACATATGGAATGTATGCCCTGACCCATGTGGAACACGTGCTCTGACCTTGGTACTATGGTATCAGGTAATTTTCAAATTCTGCCTTCTGAAATAACTGCAGCTTGTTTCACAGCAGCACGGGCATGTGGCCACTGTGTCACATCATATTATTCAGACCTGCCATATGGGTATTTAATTTATCCAGGTGGTTTTAGCCTTCTGTCTTCTGACATAATGGAAGATCATTGCAGACTTTGTGCAGTTCCCAAACCCCACCTCCACATGTAGCACAACTTTACAGACACCAAGCTTTTAGCCCATAAAAGACTAAACTCACTTTTTGCTGTATCACTGAAACTGTGATATGTTTCAGAGTATTAAAACATTCTGTGATAAATATATCACTGTGTGGGCTTTACATATGTATAATTAAAATATAGCACATAGGAAAAGAAGAGCTACAGTTGCTTCCTGTTTGGAAGGCATGTCATAAAGGATGCTGATTCCTTATTTTACTTTTTGTGGTCATTACAGCCAACTGAGAAAGTGAGTTACTTAAGGTATTTATAAAGCAGCAAAATATACATAGAAATTGCTTAAGCTACTTTAAATATTTATAGAAATAATGACAATTTCCATCTGTCACCCTAAAAATGGTACTGATGATTTCTCAAGATCTGTAATACTTGAAACTGTCTGGCACTCTGAGAAAGGTGGGGCAGAGAGAGGAGCCATTTGTTTCTCTCTATGTAGATTAAGAAAATTGTGCATACATACATACCAAAACCAGAAAGTGATGTCCATGATGCCTTAGGAAAGCAAGCTCTGATTTTTAGACAACAACAACAACAAAAAGCAACCCTCACCTTAAACTCTATAAGAATAAGTCTTTCTAACATATCTCTTGTATTTTGATAACTTAGAGTCAAAATGATCAATTTGCAAGACAACCTGGGTGGGCCTATTAATGCTTAACCTTCTGGGGAAGGGGTGTGAAGTGTGTAGAGAAATGGCGGCAAAAGTATTATTTTTATTTCTTTTCTGAAACATTACGACTTAAAGCTGCTGTCATAGCATTGCTTGATCATCATCACTTCTTGGTGCACACTATGAGTCAACATCCCTGTTATCAGTGGGATAGACTGGGACTCTCTAAGCAGTTTCTTATGTGTCAGAGAAGCAGAGGACTTCAGTAATCCCCTGGTGAGATGCCCTGAGGGTTCCCATTACAGCCACTCTTTCAGTGGCTCTGTTACTGCACTGTAAATGCATACCGAAGAACTGGCAGCTGCATCCGTGCCTGGATTTAGTCTAGCTATGTAACTGTGCTGCTTTTCAGTACTAATAGCAGAAAATGGCATCATCCTTCAGAACAAGTACCTGGCAATCACTTATGTAAGGTCTGAAAATACCTGGGGCTCTTTGGCCCTGCATTTGTCTTCTAACAAAAAGTGTAGTTTCCCTGATAAATTAGTACCATCGAACTGGATGCTATAGTCTTAAGGCTGTGGCCATTGCCCTTCTAGTTATGCTGTGTCTGCAGTTTTTGGCTGCTATTCTGGGCAGTCTAGAGACCTTTCTTCAGTATGATGGCAGATTTAAGAATGTAACGCTTTATTGTGGAGGACTAAGTATCATGGTGAAGGTACTATCATTATTAATAGAAATGCAAGCTTTTGAAGCAATTTCTTCTCCCATTTATAGAATTTGACTCGGGCAGAAAAAAAACCCCTGTCTAATATCCTGCAACTGTACTCTGTTTACAGTACATTACAATGAGCTTTGATACATCATAGCCCAGTCAATGCTGATACTTAAGCCTAAGACTAAAGTTTTTGCTTAAAAACATGTCCATCCTCTGCTAAACTAAGGGGAAAAAAAAATGCTTGATTTCAATACATAAACATAATTTATCTGTATGCTAAACAAAAGCAACAATTAAAATATAACACTTTTAGTCAAATTCACCATGTATTTATGCTTATTTTTGACTAATAATAAAATTCTAGCACAAAAATGTTGTAAATCCTTGCTGTGGCACTTTGCTCATCTCTCTTTCATCAACCTCTTTCCCAGGTTTTACCTAGATTTTAGGGTTGGCCAGAAAACAGGCTGGTTAAGCTGAGTGAAGTAAGTTATAACATGAGACTGGGGGGAAAACTGTAAAGTTTATTTTAAGAACAAGTTGATCAAAGCTCCATAAGATGATGTTGTTTAAGGGGGAAACCACACTCCTGTCTCCCAACCATCAAGGGGTATTTTTTTTTTTAAAATGTAACTCAGGCAAAGGTTTTTGTAGTGATCTGTTGGTTTGTGGTGTGTGTTTTTTTTTGTTTATTAATCTTCTTGCCCTGCTCTCTTGTGAAGAGCTGGGATACACTATTTATCATACTCCAGGGGAACTTCACCACTGCTTCTGAAGGCCTGCACAAAGAAAAATGTGCCTTCCTCTTAGTCAGCTTTCCTTGTTGGGGTGCCCTGCGATCTCAGAGTAGGAATGCCTGTGTTTTGGTGGCTTTGCTCGGGTTCAAAGAATAAGAATGAAGAAGAAAATAATAATAATAAAAATATTACCAAGCTAAACATGGCTGTGAGAATCAGCCTTTACAAGTTCAAGGTGAACTTAACCAGTTTCTCCTTTAAGAAATAAGCATAGTGGAAAAAATAAGATATTCATTCTCTTGAAAACTTATTTGACATTTTCATTTGGATATAACTTTCTTTAAATGCTTTAATGCACTAGCAAAAACAAAGCTCTTAATCTCCTCATCCTGTAGTGTTTTGAAGGTAGTTAAGTTCTCCTAAGCAACATTTGACCCTCATAGTACCAATGCTCAGAGTGAGAAGGGATAAAGAGGGACCCAAAATCAGTTACCTTAGTGTCCTGGCACAACCAGCTTTGTAAGTGTGGTTTACTGGAAGAAGTTTTAACTTTAAAACAAGCACAGGGAAAACCCAAGAAATGCTCTGCCTCCTTTATTTTGTTAGGAAAACTTTTTGGTTTTCTGGTCTTGTTAGCTGTTAATCATTGGAATAGAAGATTAGGTGGGTCACAATTACCTCTTTGGCCATGCTTCTTGCCATTCAACAAAAAAATCCCAAATGCAGAAAGTCATGTGCTTATTTAAGCAGAAATAAAGTGACAAGTTTTCTTGACTTCAGGGTTACAAAGGCTGGCTGCAGTATGGCTTAGCAGAAGCAGAATAACAAATACCCCTATAGGGAAAGAACAACTCCCTTAAGTGTAGCTGCCATGCATTATGTATGTAAAATTGTCACTTTCTTGACTAAATTTGATTAGTAAGTTATTACTGGCTACATATGTATTACCATAGCAGCTATTGTCACAACTTAACCTTGCACTTCATTAAACTCATAAAAAAATAATTCTAGCAAACAGCTCAGTCTAACACAAACATCTTTTCCTTGAGCCAATTTGAGGGCAAGTGGGGTTTATCACTATAACCTGGAAAGCAACCTCGAGTTGCGTCTTAAATATAGTTCCACCAAATAAACTTTTTAAGGTTGACTTTTTCCCCTGCTTGTATTCTCATAAACAACAGAACAATAAGGTTAATTTCTATTTTACTTTAAGTAGAATGCTTAAATGTGTGCCTAACTTATCATAGAAATGTTTAGGTTGGAAAAGACCTTTAAGATCATCAAGTCCAACTTAACCTAGTGTTGCTAAGTCCACCACAAAACCATGTCCCTAAGCACCACATCTACCCGTCTTTTAAACACCTCCAGGGATGAGGACTCAACCACTTCCCTGGGCAGCCTGTTCCAGTGCTTGACAACCCTTTCTGTGAAGAAGTTTTTCCTAATATCCAATCTATACCTCCCCGGCACAACTTGAGGCCATTTCCTCTTGTCCTGTCGCTTGCTACTTGGGAGAAGAGACTGACACCCGCCTTGCTACAACCTCCTTTCAGGGAGTTGTAGAGGGCAATAAGGTCTTCCCTCAGCCTCCTCTTCTCCAGACTAAACAACCCCAGTTCCCTCAGCTGCTCCTCATAAGACTTGTGCTCTAGACCCTTCCCCAGCTTTGTTGCCCTTCTCTGGACACACTCCAGCACCTCAATGTCTGTCTTGTACTGAGGGACCCAAAACTGAACACAGTACTCGAGGTGTGGCCTCACCAGTGCCAAGTACAGAGGGACAAGTGCTTCCCTGGTCCTGCTGGCCACACTATTCCTGATACAAGCCAGGATGCCGTTGGCCTTCTTGGCCACCTGGGCACACCACCAGCTCGTATTCAGCTGGCTATCGACCAACAGCCCTAGGTCCTTTCCTGCCAGGCAGCTTTCCAGCCACTCTTCCCCAAGCCTGTAGCATTGCATGGGGTTGTTGTGACCCAAGGGCAAGATGCAGCACTTGGCCTTGTTGAACCTCATACAACTGGCCTAGGCCCGTTGATCCAGCCTGTCCAGGTCTCTCTGTAGAGCCTTCCTACCCTCAAGCAGATCAACATTCCCCCCCCATTTGGTGTCATCTGCAAACTTACTGAGGGTGCACTCGATCCCCTCGTCCAGATCATTGGTAAAGATATTAAACAGAACTGGCCCCAACACTGAGCCCTGGGGAATACCACTTGTGACTGGCTTGCACTGGTGAATGGATTTAACTCCATTTACCACAACTCTTTGGGCCCGGCCATCCAGCCAGTTTTTTACCCAGAAAAGAGTACACCTGTCCAAGCCATGAGCAGCCAGTTTCTCCAGAACAATGCTGTGGGAAACAGTGTCAAAGGCTTTACTAAAGTCCAGGTAGGCAACATCCACAGCCTTTCCCTCATCCACAAAGTGGGTCACCTTGTCATAGAAGGAGATCAGGTTAGTCAAGCAGGACCTGCCTTTCAAAAACCCGTGCTGACTGGGCCTGATCACCTGTCTGTCCTGTACGTGCCATGTGATGGCACTCAGGATGATCTGCTCCATAACCTTCCTCAGCACCAAAGTCAGACTGACAGGCCTGTAGTTCCCTGGGTCCTCCTTCTGGCCCTTCTTGTAAATGAGCATTACTTTTGCTAACCTCCAGTCAACTGGGACCTCCCCGGTTAGCCAGGAGTAACTTATGTAAGTAGTTTTTATACAATTAATGTCAAGAAGGACTCATGTATTCTGGTGAAGCCTGTTGGAGGCTAATTTGCGTTTTGAGAAACAATTTATAACCCAACCTGAACAGTTTTTTTTGAGGTTACCCAGTGGCTGTAGCATAAACCAGGATTTGAAACTGTATCTCTCAAATCCAAGTGCTATGCTTATGAAAGTGCCTTCTCTCAACTTTTCTAACATCTGCACTTAATTTAAAGTGGTGAAAGTGACTACTACACAAAGTGTCTGGGCAGAAGTTATAATCTGGAAATTCCCCTATTTTATTCATAGCAAGCCAAAGGATCTGTCTAAAGTCTTTGTCCTGGTTTCAGCCGGGAGAGAGTTAATTTTCTTCGTAGTAGCTAGTATAGTGCTGTGTTTTGGATTTAGTATGAGAAGAATGCTGATAACACACTGATGTTTTGGTTGTTGCTAAGTGGTGCTTACCCTAGTCAAGGACTTTCTTTTTCAGCTTCCCATGCTCTGCCAGGTGCACAGGGAACTGGGAGGGGGCACAGCCAGGATAGTTGATCCAAACTGACCAAAGGGCTATTCCATACCATATGACGTCATGCTCAGTATATAAACTGCGGGGAGTTGGCCGGGGGGAGCAATCGCTGCTCGGGGACTGGCTGCGTGTCGGTCGGCGGGTGGTGAGTGGTTGCATCACTTGTTTTCTTTTCCCTGGGTTTTGTTTGTCTCTCTTGTTCTCCTTTTCATTACTATTGTTATTATTATTATTATTACTATTATTTTTGTTTGTTTGTTTCAATTATTAAACTGTTCTTATCTCAACCCATGGGTTTTCTTACTCTTGCCCTTCCGATTCTCTCCCCCATCCCACCGGGGAGGGGGAGGGTGAGCGAGCGGCTGCGTGGTGCTTAGTTGCTGACTGGGGCTAAACCACGACAGTCTTACAGATTTATTTTTAAGATAAATCTTTGTCATCTTCTCTGCTGTCTTGTGTGTGTCTGAACATACAAGGTTTTTTAAAAGCCTGAGGTGGCTGGAGAGAGGTATTTGCTGAACCTTCTTTTTTTTAAATTTTCAACAGTGGAAACCAAGAAATGTAACTTGAATGAGAATACAGAGCTTACTTTAAGATGCTGAGAAGATAAGGTGTCTTTGAAGGCTGACCCTTCAGTAGCCCACCAGTAGTGTTGACAAGAGCTTTCTCTTTGAGTCATGAGTATATTATGCTTTTCCTTTCATCTTTCTAGGTACTGATAAACCCCATAAAAAAAACTTTCTACTCTGTGCCAGCACATATGTGAGTATAGTGACAGCATGTCAGCCTGCATTTCAGGGCAAGGAGTAATACATATCGTTTTTTCCAGTCTATTACTATCAAAAAACCTGTAACCTATTTTGTGTGACTTTACAGTGTAGGACCATGTTGTCTCTTCCAAGCTGACTGTTTTGAGCTAGGATGGTGTGTGTTCTAGGTGACTAACCATTCTTGGTGTCATACTCCACGCAAGGGCCATCTGGAATGGTTATCCCCCTCCAAGCATGTGACTAATGGTACTGTACAAGCTCAATACAGGCTAGTCTCTCAAATATTTGGAGACATGTTTTTTCTAACTTGATGCTATACCTGAACTGTTGTTTGATCCTGAACCAGTTCTTAGCAAGTTTTTGTAATCATCACAGTCCATATAATACCTGAAACTTGGATGTACCAGTATCAGCATTATCAATATTTGCTTCAGTTCCTTGTAAAATTACTTTTGTCATGAGTAATAAGTCAAATCTAGTTCTACTCAGATTAATGGGAGTTTGTTTCTGATTTGAATGTCCAAAACTATAAAAGCCAATTTTAATACTTGGGTTTGCATCAACTATGGATGCAAGTACATAAACATGCAGTACTGAAGTGAAATCTAAGTGATCACCTTTCAGTGTCTGGGGAGTCAGATGAACTACAATTCCTGTACTTTGTCTTAAAAAAATCAGACTTTAAGGGTTCTTTTTCTGCTTTTTACTCCAGAACAAAACTGTAACTGAATAAAAACTCATTAAAAGTTCAGCATAAATGAAGAGTGGCTAGAAAACCAACCCCCTGCATAAAAAGCTTTGAGATTTAGAGGCAGCCTTCCACTAAAGTATTAATCCTTACATACAGGCATATTACTTGTCTGCCCCCTGCCCCATGTCATCCCCCCCACCCCCCTCTGAAATCTCCAACCCACACAGCAAAGCGAAGCAAAAGAGAATCCAAGAATAAAGATCTTACTACTGCATTCTACCTTTCAGTAGACAAATATGCAAGACACAGATAAAGGTACAGACAATTATTAAGAGCTGTTAATACATAAACTGTTGTTATAAAAACATTTAACACTATTATGAAGCATTCTTTTCCTTGGTGGTGTTTTGAATACTAATGTACTGCAATCACAGGTTTAGGTTTGTAATAAAAACCAAATAGTTTATCTACTGCAATGGAAAAATCTGAGAGGCTCTTGGGGAAAGGGGGGATTGGAATCTGCTCCATCATGTTTTTTTCTCCCTTTCCTTCCCCCACCAACAGGTTTTAAGTCAAAAGTTTTGCTGAATGGTTTCTGCTACTTGTGTACCTTGATGTTACAAAAATTAAGTTTGCAGTGGTTCTGTCCAGCTCGTCTGTCTAATCATTCTGGGGTGGTGGTGGTGGGATTTGGATTTTTTGTTCACTGTTAAGTGAACCTCTGTGAAACAGTAAAAGCTGAACTCTGAAAGCTCTTTTTAATAACCGTGGAACAGATTTCCTCATTTCTCATTCCAGGAATATCTGTGGCTTTTTTCAGTATGTTTGTGTGTTAATGTTAGGTTTGTTTTGTTTTGTTCTTTTTTTTTTTCATGAACACCTTTGCACTCTAATACCTGCAAAATGATTCAGACCAAAGCACCCTAGAATTTCTAAGCTTGCAGAGTTTTTTCTTGTATTTAAGAAAACCTGCACCTGTTATTAAATATATGTATTTCATTTCTGACCCATTTTTGTCTTGTTTTTCTTTGCTGTTAGAAATGGAGGAATAAAAAACTAGCATGTTTTCAGAAAAGCTATCAAAGATCAGAGATTTATTTTTGTCAGTAAGACAACCAAGGAAAAGATACATTTTCATGATAGAGGGCTCGGGGCTTTTTTTGACAGCACTTTAAACTATGAAAATAGTTGTAAGACATGCTTATTCAGTAGGAATTCAGTTAACTAATTGCTAACTTTTCTTGGAAAGAAAAAAAGTTGAATGATCCTATAGCCATTTTAAGTTTTATACAGGGCATCAACAATGGTCCTAGTTGTAAGTGGTATGGCCTTTACCCATTAATAAGCATATCATGGCCAAAGTGCTCTGATAATAAGGATCTCTTTCTGCAGGGTTGGTTGTGGCACTGGCTGTGTTTAGGGTTTGGGATTTTTTTTTTTTTCTTCTTTGCTTGGCTCTACTGAGTACAAGTGCTTGATTCCGATACATGTCCCAATTCATTAGATAAGGTCTACTGTTTCTCTTTCTGTATCTGGCTACCTAGTACTTCAGAAAGGCAAGTGCGTCTTTCCTTTACCTTTTGTACAGATGATAATTTTGCAAACCAGTTTATAAATTCTGACTTTGATCTGTATCAGGATTGTCCTGGTTTCAGCTGGCATAGTACTGTGTTTTGGATTTAGTATGAGAAGAATGCTGATAACACACTGATGGTTTAGTTGTTGCTAGGCAGTGCTTACCCTAGTCAAGGACTTTTTCAGCTTCCCATGCTCTGCCAGGTGCACAAGAAGCTGGGAGGGAGCACAGCCAGGACAGCTGACCCAAACTGACCAAAGGGCTATTCCATACCATATGACGTCATGCTCAGTATATAAACTGGGGGGAGTTGGCCAGGGAGCAGCGATTGCTGCTCGGGGACTGGCTGGGCATCGGTCGGCGGGTGGTGAGCAATTGCATTGTGCATCACTTGTTTTGTATATTCTTTTATTATTATTATTATTATTTTCTCTTCCTCTGCTGTCCTATTAAACTTCCTTTATCTCAACCCACGGGTTTTACTTTTTTTCTGCCCCCCCGATTCTCTCCCCCATCCCATTCCTAGGAGGATAAAGTCAACTTGGTTTTTAGATCTTTGTCATTTCCAGCTATTAGTTCCCAGACGGAGTAAAGAAACACCCCTATTTCTAAGTCAGCAGAACTTGCTTACAGATTTCCCAGCAGGCTCAATACATGCAGAGGGTAGGACTGATTTGCAGAAACACAGCTGAATGCTGAACACCTGCTTGTTTGCACATGACCAGTTGTCCTATTCCACTGGGAGCATGACATGAGTGCCCCCATGATAACTATAGTTCCCAGAGGGCATGTACTCACACCTCTTCTATTTGCTAAGGAAAAGGACCATTCTTTATGGTTAATAAAGTCATACTTCCTCTGTGACAAATTTTTGTGTTGCTTTGACTTTCAACAAAGGAGCAAGGACTTAAACTGGACTCAGCCAATTTGCCACTTTCAAAATTTAAGCCAAATTTTAGCTGGATTCAGTTAGTAATTGCTTTGAACTTTAATCCCTTGCTTCATTCCTGGAGTTCAATGTGAGTCCTAAAAAAAACCTGCCACCTGTCTTGCTCTGTAGGGCAGCCTGGCAATCCTGGCTCTCACCTGTAAGTTATCCTGGCCCCTAATGCTTCCCTGGGGGAGTGCACTGAAATGACAATCTTATCTGCAAAGTGTTGAGTTTGAAGGGAAAAAACCATGACAAGAGCTAACAACTCACCTGGCTGTGAATATTGGTTTCTTTCTTTTCCATAATGACTAACAGTAGTAAAGCAATTCAAGATAAGAGCACTCAGGAGGAGAAAATTATCTTTATTGAGGCTCTGTAAGCCACTATAACATATTTCAGATTCCTTATAAAAGGAATCTGTGGCATTGGAAAAAATGATCCATACCTCATATGGGTTAATGTCAGTTCTGTTGATATGCAATGTGTGGTAATACTAATTTTAAAAGTAATGTGATCAGAATTTTTTTCTTCCCATGAGTGAAAATGCACAACATGTATCAGGATATAGTAGAAACTTTTTCTGGGAATGAAGCACATGAGCCTGTTTTGGGTGGGGTTTTTTGTTTGCTTCTTTTCTTTTTTTTTTTCCCCCCCTCCAAACAGGGTTGCCAAAATCTATAAATAGATACAAATTGGGATTAGACTGATTAATGGAAAACAGGACTCTTGACCATTAAACCATGCTTACAAAGTCCCTAAATCAGTAAATGCTGTCACTAGGGTTGGTATGTCATATAAACAGTCAGGACATTAATTTGGTGAATCTCCTACTGTTTCCCACAAATCGGTTTCTGGCTATTGCCAGAGATTGTAAAACTTAAACCTAATATTGCTACATATACTCTGAGAGCTCAACCTGTTTTTCTTCTTCTTCCTTCCCATCCCTTTGGGCACCCCTCAACACATACTTTGAACAGAGTTTGCATTTGGGAAGGTGTTCAGTCTTCACACTCCTTCATGGGATGAGAAAGTCTAACAAAGGCTACTGCTGCATGTTTTGCCCTTCTTGTACCCAAACTTTTACTTTCACAGTAGACATGTATATTTGTGCAATTATTCAATTTAGTTTACAAGAAGCTTCTAAAGAGTGTACAGATTAGACATGTTTTGGAAGCCTCGGAATAGGGTCAGCCAGGTTCTCTGAAGTGCAAATAGTAGGGAACAGATTTGGAGATGATCCAAAATCTGTTGTGTTAGTGACTAGACTAAGAATTTCTGATTACGAGTTCCTCACCAACAAGGTGCTAAACACATGGAGCTAGTTTGATATTAACAAGGTTGCTGAACAAGCAGCAGACTGGAGGTGATAGTGTTTGGGAGGAATTTACATGCTTTACTGTAGAAATAGGCAAAAGCTAGAACACTCTAACTTCTGACCAAAATGAGGAAACTAAACTTTTCAGTGACAGTATCCAGAACGATTCAGTCTTTCCTTGCTTCCACCAATCTTTCTGAAACTTGTCTTTACTGTTAGATTTACATAACATAACTTCACAAGCATATTGGGTGACAAGAGTTGCAGAACACAATGTGAAGAGAAACTGACGGCAAAAAAAAAATGAAAAAGTAGGGAAGTTGGGAACATGAGTGCATTCTGATGTAAAACAAAAATATAAACTTGCTGAAATTGAATTTATTTTGGCCAAGCTTTAGTCTCTAACCTCAGGTGACAGTTAGAGTAGTTCAGGCAAAACAGAGGAAAACAAATAGTGAAGTTGGAAAGACACGTTCTGATGTCTTGTCTTTAGCTGGTTTTAGTAAAAAATAATTGCTGAAGTCATACAATGGTATTGTGGCAGGGAAGAGAGGATTCTGCACAAATGGGCAATTTAAAAGATATACAACAACTGATATGGATCACAAAGAAGCCTTAACTGCAAAACATGTAGTTCAGAGATGATAGTTTTCAAAATTATTACTCTGTCCAGGTTACAATAATGAGGAGAGAGTAGGAAAGCCACACATATAATAATGATCTAAAATAACTTAGTTATTTAGGTGAAACAGGAGTATAAATGCACTGCTGTGGCAAACAGTCTAATAGACTCTCATGTTGAGGAAGGAAATTTGTCTGGTTTAGCGTGATTCAACTCTAACACAAGGTTAACGCCTCTTGGCAACCAAATTATGCATACATTATAGACATTATTAGCATTTGAGGTATTTTATAGGTACACTTCATTGACTACAAGCCTTCAAGAGCTGAGTAATATTTTAGAAAGGACTAAACTCTTGGATAATCTTGTTTTTTAAAAAAAAAAAAAAAAATTGGAAGTATAGGTATGGAGTACTACGCATTGATTTTCCCGTGACAAAAGCAAGCTCTTAATGGGGGCATAGAAAGCTTAAATTACACGAGGAAACTCCCTAAGGTCTTAACAATATAGATGTAAATGACAAGTTTCATGAAACGTGCTCAGATCAGCACAGAAAAAGGTACCCAACTCTGTATTAAAACCTCAATTGTGTTCTTTCCATGGACACAGAAAGTAATGTGTTTAATTTCAAAGAAAGTTTTAATATCAGAAAGGAGTCCAAGAAATGCCTGAATGTAAGAGAGCGTATCTTCAGCAGGACAGTTATAATGAGCACATAGCTGTGGAAGGAACTTAAGGTCACCTTTTGACAGGAGAAAAAAAAAAACAAAAACAAAACCAAAAAACCTCAAACAACTAACTTCCAACATGCAACCTGAGCATAAAGGTAGCCATCTGGGAAATCGGAAGTATTCCAACAGTGTGATGGCACCACAAAGGGATTTGGAGAGCGAACTGCTTTGATTGATTCCCATGCCTCCAGGTTTATTTTATTTTGTCGCTGGTGAGGACAAAGACTCGGAGCCAGACCCTGGAAGAGGCTAACTGTCTCCTGACTTCAGTGAAGGCTCTACACTTCATGCAGTTCTTTGGAACTAATCATATTTAACGGGCTCTTTCAGTAAGAGTAGTGTTTCAGGGACATCCAGGAGATATTCCACAGGCACAGGGTTAGCCCCTAAGCAAGGTAATAATTGAAATACACCTCTTTAAAGGTTTTTATATGAGTAGAGGTAGAAGATGTTGCATGTTTTTAATGAAATGTTAAATGTAAACTAATTTTCAACACCAGAAGCTACTTGTCGCTTATAGAATATCAGAAGTGTGTCAAGTCCATAAGCCTAGGGGAAACCTCTAATTACATGTGGCATGGTTTCAGTTACCCACAATATCCTTTGAAGACTATGATGCTAAGGTTAGGGCTACAGATCTGTGACCCTAAATGTTTAAGTATTGTTCCCAACTTTAACTTTTCAAACAATGACAGGAAATCTTAGCAGCAGCAGGGGTCCGGCAGAGTGCTCTGTCTACTGTGCTAAAAAGCTGTGCTAGCAAAAAAGGCACTCTTTAGTCTGTCATTGTAAAGTTTAGTTTGCCACCAAAGTGAGCCTCAGGAGGGAAAGTCAGGCAGAGGATAAATCATATTCACTGCATTAAAAATGCCTGTTAATAAGTTAAATCAGCAATAGCTGTAAATTACCCACAAGTGCTCTGTGAACACAAATTTTTCAGGAGGTCTAGAAATGTTAAACCTATTCACCTCTGACTCGTATTTTGAACGAAAAGATAAATAGTTGAAGTACCTTATTTTTCTATTATATTACAGTGAACAGAGTTTGCTCCTAGTTGCAGCAGATGACTACTTCCTTCATCTACCTAGTGTTATTTCAGGCAATATTTTGTAAGAACACCATTAGTGTCATATCCATGGCTTTTTCTTATAGTCAGGTGATAAGACACTGAAAAAGTAGCAATGGCAGCATGTGATATCATCATTGCACTTGAAATCACATTGATGTGCCCCTTACTCCCCGAATATTCAAGTAGAACTAATTTAGGAAGGAGGATGTTGGAATCTGAGCTTGGACAATTGTTGCTTAGTTTATAAAAGCTTGGTTTATGCAAATTAAAATTCATGAAAATATATCTGAGTAAATTCTACTTCTTTAAACAACTCTATGCTAAATTTATTCCAAACCTGTGCTCTTTGGGGCCTATTTTCAGCTGATGTGCTTTTGTGTGTGAGTATTCCAAGCAGAAGCCCAAAAGGGCATTTTTACAGAGGGAAGTTTTCTGTGAACTTGGAGGCCACTGAAAGAGCTGATATACATCCCTACCATGTACA
>VYZW01011840.1:12769-55742 GCA_013401315.1 Balaeniceps rex
GCAGTATCATGCAACGCTCTAAGGTTGCAATTCAAAAGACAGACTTGTCAAATGCATCACTATACATCTGCTATTTGTCAGCATTGTGGTTGCTTGACTTTTTCTCTGTAGTGTATCCACATACTGCGCACCACAAAAGGTAAGTTAAATGAATGTTAAAACCACAAAGCCGTAGACACAAGAGTTAGACCTGCCAGAGCGCAGTGAGAGAACGGGAGCTGGTCCTGCAATCTTCATTTGGCCCTTGAGGGCACGTTCATTATGAAACTCTGACCAACCATCACCACCAAGTGGTGAGGACAGCACAAGGTACAGAGTGTGTTAACACTGCAATCTCAACCCCAGTCTGCAATGCAAGCTCTTTCCTCCATACCAAATTCTCACCCTCTTCTACTCAACGGCACAGTGATCCTTCTGGACCAAGTCTGCGAGCAAGGTATAGACTGGGCGGCAGCGCATGTGTGAGAAAGACCTCACTAAGGAAGGTTGCGCAGACAGCCCTAATTGTGGCATTTAAAATGCACAAAAAATAGGCAATTGATTTACTCAAGTCAATTTTAATCATGATTTAAATTAACAAGCAGGAAGTCTTGATTTAAATAATCAATGCTAACTACGTTTTGCATTTATATTTTCTAGCTGTTTTCCCTAGAGACTAGTCCTTGGTTCTCAATCACAGAATCATTAAAATGTATAGATTTGCAACTAAAGTACAGTCTTGAGATTTTTTAATTGGTAGGGTTTTTTCTTTTTTCCCCAACACTAATCAGGAGGATATATTAAATATAGTTCATATCCATATATTCAAGCAATTAAGTAGTTTAAAATACATTCTCCAGATTCTTATTTTTTATATCTTTATAATGATAGAAAATCACAAATGATGCATTCACAATGTACTGGTACTATTTCACTATTCGTTTTAACAAGCTGTACTGGATAATATTGAAAATAATCACTAAAAATGCACAAAAAGCCTCTTAAAATGTTTTATGAGCCAAATAACTGTATATTACACGCACTGCTATAAAAGCAAACCAGTAAATTTATCAAAAGGTTTGCATTCAAAGCTAAAAGAAGGTTAATAGGTTTATTATACCACTGTGTTACTGCAGTAAAATCTAACAACATTGCACATAATGAAACATAAATGTTTCACCCTTGACTTCAAGTAACATCAAAATAAAAAGGAAAAGCATAACTGCAAAAGCAGATGTAAGCTTGCCATATGTTCTCATAGATACTTTTTGGGAAACCTGTCATTTCACAGATCGATGAACATACTAACAAGAACTTCCTAACAAAATCCATGGTCTGTGCATTCCCCCCCGCCCCAATTCACTCAATTCTCCAGAAAAAAAAACTTTTTTGTTTAGGTGTCTTTTTAGCCTGCCTCAGAAAACGTAGCTTAAGGTTATATATATTTAGTAGTCAAATATGGGCTGTTATTTTTTTAAAAAAAGGTAAAAATAAGTTCACACAAAGTTAACAAGTATTACACAAGCCTGATTTATAAATTATCGTCAAGCTTCTAATCATCTATGCAAGCTTCTGAACTGTTTCCCAAATTATTTCTCTTACCAACAGGCAAACAGAGCAACACTTCACCAGCATATCCCAAAAGACTTCCTGAAATAGAGCATGGGTTTTCCTTGGCAACACTTGAAGAAAGTAGTGAGCAGACCTTCTCCCAATATGTAAGGCTACAGTACCACACGAGTATCTTCGCCACCATTTCACTTCTAGCAGTCAGTACTAGAGGAGGAACTTGACACTTACCCACATATATTCAGGATAATCAGCCAAACGTTTTAATCCTTCAATAACGGTATCTCTGTCTTCTTCCCATTTCCTTTTGCAGAAAACAATCTCAAGGAAGTACCACGTCCAGCCAATCAGGGGCACATACAGTAGCTCTCTCTTAGCAAGAACTTTGGAACTCTTGGAGAAAAACAAAAATAACAATCCAAAAGTGTCATTTGCTGATTTGTACAATGAGATCAAAGACATTAAAGTTAAGATGACGAAGAGTTTATGGACTTATATCTGGAAACTCAAATGCAAAGAAACTGTATGTGCACACGTTTTAAATAGACCTATAGTCCTCCAGATGAAGGGAAAGCTCATGGCCCCACATACCCCTAGCACTCCGAAGCGCTCTGTCATAGTCCAGCCGCACAAGAAGTCAATTTCAAAGTTGTGATTCAAGATGATGATGACGTGTTCTTTCCCAAAGGTGTTCACCGTGGCCTCGTCTGAGAACAAGGTGCACTCTGTGCCTGACCACCATTCCAGCAGCATTACCAGCTCTGACAAACATGATGAAGATTGAGAGAGGAGTTAGGGGTGCCGCTTACAGAAAGCATTTAGCGTTTCGTCTCCAGCCCCATTCAGTGCCTAGTCTCTTCTGACTCCCAACAACACTGTCACCTTTTCAATCCAACCCAGTAGAGATTAAATGAGAGCTTGGACAGGTGTAGACCAAATAACATCACCATCCTTAAGTAGTATTTAGGGCACATGCATTATAGATAATTTAGCAAGTTTTTAACAGTGACAAGTATTGGCATCATATTATGGATGTGAAATTTCGTGATCACTGGAAAAAAAACCCAAAACTTTGTGCCTGAAATCAGACAGTTGAGCCGTTGATTGCTCCACTAAATGAGCACAGTTTCTCCCAGGTGGAATACAAATTATGCATAGATGCAGGCTAATGCTTTTACTCAACATGAAGCAAGCTTTATGGAGGTAAACAGACCAATAAAGGGCTTTTAAAGGGATACAGTGCCATAGGTCTTCTGCAATAGATTTTAATATTAAAACACAGGACTCTAATTGTTCTGTATTATGGTCATCACCACAGAGTCAGAAGCACCAGAGAATCGAGCTAATTTATCAAAATATCCAGGCAAAGCCAGGAATGGTAAACTGTGTCTTTCTCTTACTGCAAAAGAATGAGCCTTTCTTCTCTGTCTTCTCCGGCTTTTCAATATCCCAGCATCTCGCTTACTCCACCCTGAACATTTCCTTTGTTACCCACTCTTCTTATTTTCCACCTCCCCTTTTTTCTTCTTAAAAAAACCCACTTCCACTCAAATTCAGGACGCACTGAATGTAGTTGCTATGGTTAGCCTACTTCTCTCATTTCAGTACAACCAGGCAGATGGAAAGCATTGCTTGAATCATGGGACAACTATAAAAAGTATGAGAATAGTTCATTCTCTCAGTAGGAAGATTTGCTTCCATGCAAACTGCAGTCATTGATATTTTCTCATTTCAATGAGATATGGATGCAATCAAAATTTGGTTGCACAAATACGGCAGTTAGAGTCCAAGTCTTCCCACATTACAATGACGAACTTGCAGGGTCAAAAGTGGAAGGCGCCCCGTCGGTTCTCTACATCAGGTTCTGTCACTTACTATTTCAGCTTTCCATCGAGGGGCCCTGGTTTTGCAAAATGGAGCAGCGCCTGCCTGCACAAGGGCTTCTGATCAGTGGGATCATGACAGGGTAATCTATCCATACTGCTAAATAAGAGTGGGTCCAATTTTGCACCATATCGGAGAGAAGGCACACACAGTATTTAGGTGAATGATAGGGAAAACCAATCCTGGTCTGCTGAAGATACATAGATTCTCTAGCACTAGTTTTTTCACTTGTATTCCCCATGTGACCACTTATCTGCCAGGTTATTCCCCTGTATCATTTTCAAGACTCACATGACAAAGTTATGCAACTTGCTGATCAAGACAGCGTAACCCTGGTAAACTGGAAATACAGCACAGGAAAGACAGAATAATAGTTTATACCAACTAGAGGTTTCCATCATTGCTTTCCAGCTTTGTCTCCTTCGCGAATGATGCGATCACTTACCTTTCTTGCTCTGGTTATCCTGGCTCGGTAAAAGGGGAAAGAGGACAGCAAGAGTGTCCTCAGTTGAGAGCTATGCTCTTCCAAGCGGGTGGCCAGGACAATGGAATAGTGGTACCAAACACAGTGTGGTACTCTGAGCGATTTTTCCTTTCCGTTGCTGTCTATGTGCTAAGGAGGAATATCTCCAGTACCTGCTACGATTGCTGCATTTCCTTATCAAAAATAAAATAAAATGGGTGTGTTTCTTCTTCAAAATCAGAAAAAAATTTCTGCAGAGCATATCTTGTACCATTCACTCTCAAATAGTGGAGGAAGCTTTGCCGAGAGATTTGCCAGAGTTCATACTGAGAGAGGAGGGTTGATGAGCCAGAGAATTAATACAAGGAAACAGATTGTCCTTTACAAGTGTACTGATAAACGATATCATTATAACCGGGAGTGGGCTCATTTCCTTTTTTTTGGTGTGTGGGTTACAGCTATTTTGCGTGGCACTGATCCTGCGAATGCTACAGCAAGGCCATCCTTCCGAACAAAGGGACGATAACACTTGCGCTGCTTGGGATACTTCCTGTAGAGGACAAGCAACGTCTCACTACAGCAAACCCCCTCCTGTGGCTGGGGTTCCCACACGCCAAAGCTGGCGGGCTTACGGCCTCACAAGCCACCCAGAAACAAAGCAAACAAGATGCACAGCGCAGCGCTCAGTTTAAAGTACTAACATTTGAGAGATTATTTTTGCAACGGGACTAAACCAAATGCACTGCGCTCTCCAAAGGCGTGAGTCATCTGAAAGGAGCTGGTGTAGGAGAGCTAGAAGTACAGACTACCCGTCATGAATCACATGTGCTGCAAAGGGTTTACGCTGAGGCCAGAGACTGACAGATGCTTTTTCCCCAAACGTCTGCCACGAACTCTGTATAGAGTCTATCTCCTTCCCCTTGTGAAGCTGTGCTTTGTGTATTTGAGAAGAGATACAGTAAGAATACAGCCTGATTTTCAGTGGGCTATAGTACATAGCCAGATACATGATCACCTGTGTATCTACCCCTGCCTACCGTTCCTCTGCCAGACAGGCAGAGCAGCTTTTGTTACAGACAGCTCTTGCATGAACACCCTCAGCCTAAAACTAAACAAGCTTGGAGTAAGTGAGCAAAACGTAACATCTGGAACAGAACACCAACCTACAGGTTCATTGCCAAAAGGCTTCCACATAATGAAATATATTTCATTATGAATGGCAACATTTGAACTTCTGTCAGCTCTTCCATTACAGGGCATTGGCACTCTGTAATTCCATATAATATTTACGTTCATTTTCATAGTTTAATTTCTCAACCATTTAGTTTATAATAGGCTATACACAAGGAGTTATCCTAGGTACAACCCAATTATCTACTCAGCTTCTGCAAACCTTTTTGAACAATAGTGTAGGTTATTTCCAGTGTATACAAGATACAAGATAACAGCATTTAAAACATGATTTTTCCATGCATAATGCTAACGTGTAGAAAGCAAGGGTCTGAACCTACAAGCCTTACAGGCACAAACAGCTCATATCCTCAGAGAAGCCAGACTATTAGTGCAACAATAGTTTTCAGGATGAGATCAGATTCTAGATTATTAAAAGCACATTAATAAATTCTTACAAGCAAATAAATAAAAATAAAGAAATCCCATATACCCCCACTCCCCTCCAACCAAGCTAATTTTGAAGTTTCTACCTATAAGCTCTTCCATTACAATACCTTTTCTCCTGACAGTTTGCCTGCCACTCTCTGTTTAATTTCATTTCTCCTATGCTTCTCAGACAACATTCTCAATAGGTAGGACAAAAAGCACAGGAAGGGCAAGCACAACAAGCTTAAAAAGAAACCGAACTAGATACTTTGGAGAGTTTTTGTTGGTAGTACTTCACATCGATGATTTAAGAAATGTGGGTGCCTGTCAGTGGACCACTCAACTATAATTTAAGTATTCATTTAGGTGACTCATTTACCCAAAGTGGGAGTTGGATGCTGAGCACTAAGGTAAGTGGCTGTGCATACTGGGAGGGGAGGGAGAATGGAAAGAAATTAGATGATTCACTGCTGAAACAGGAGGTGACATTTGGACTAAGAAGCCTTCTAAACATTCATTTCAGGAATCTAATCCCCTGTTAAGCTGCATGAGCAGGAAAAAAAGCCATCCACAGGGAGGAAGTTTTGCAAAGGTCTGAAAGAGGAGAGCAAAGCAGCTGCACTCTCTGTAGAGCTGTCCCACAGGCAGAAAAGAGCAACAAATTGCTCGCAAGATGAGACACTGGCATCACAGATGAACGCTGCAGGGTGTAAGAGGACTTTGAAGTTGTCACACAGTTCAGCTATAGAGGCATCTACACTAGATACTTTAAGACAGACATCTCTCTCTGCGGACCACACAGTCAACTTGGGCTCCTAAATAAGTGGTCAATATCACAATACCTGAAGCAGTCTCTGTGAATTCCCCCTTCCCCATCATTTAGCACAGGCTCTGATGCAGGATGAAGATGGTATTGAGACAGAATCAGCAATTTCCTACCAGTCAAGATAGGGTTGAGGTGGGGAAGAGCTTTACTTCCCACTTCTTTTAAATAAGAGTGACAATATGTATCAGTCACTTGACTTTTGTATGTTTTCCCAGTATTTCAGAAAAGATGGCTGCTTTGAACTGCTCTGAAAAAGTCTACTTCTAACCTAGCACTTCTCTATCTCTCTCATGTGTCTGTGTGTATACATATACATGTGTATATATATTTTTTTCTTTAATTAACAAGGAGAGAAACAAAACACATACCCCTCTCCACCCCCAGCCCTCATGTCCCCTTCAAGCATACTCACGGCTCCAAAGCGAATAGGCAAGGCGACAGTTTACTCGGCGATAAAACTGCTTGTTTATGGGCCAGAGGACTAGCGTGCATAGTTGAATCAAGTTAATGATCAGTCCACTCACAACGAAGACAAACCCAATGAGGAGGTGAACTATGAACTGGGTCTTCAGAAAGGCAATGAAGCCCATGATAACCACTCAGAAGCGCGTGCAAGGGCCGTCACTCAGAATAACTGTCCTGAAAGAGAAAGAAAAGAATCAAATGGAGACTGGATTTACAAGCCCCAAGGAAGGGCAAAGTGGAAGCCCTGAAACAGTCCATGCCACTTCAGCAACAGGAACCCAACCCAATAAACATTCTGCTCTCCAAGCCTGCCTCATTCAGGTCTTCACACAAACTGTTGATGGTGAAAATCACTTCCAAAAATAGAAGGGAATCATTATTTGCAATTTACAGCCCACCGAGAAGATTATCGTTTGCTGAAGATGAATCTCACACCTATCTTCAAACAAAGATCATATAATTGGACTTAATGCTAGGGGGAACACAGACCCCTGCACTCACAGTGAAGCAGTTGAGCCCGGATTGGTAAGTAAGCTGCACTGTGACTGCTGTACCTTCAGGGGTTGCTGTCTCTGAACTGCAAGAGGAGCCTCAGCCCCCCACACCCAATAAATGGCATGCTGAGCCTCTGGAGCTGCGTAAACAAACCGATGCCTTCCTGGCCTGCCTTCAAAGCCACCGCTCTGTACACACTTCTCCCAAACAAGCACCGAGCGAGGGCTGCTGGGGGCTACAGAGACTTCGTTACACATTTGCTTTGACTAGAAGAATACAGCCTGAGGAGCAGGCTCTTCATCCTGCAGCAAATTTCAGGATGGAAAGAGCAGGGCTGGTCACACAGAGCATCAGTCTGGCAAACACTAAGGCATGGAAACGGAAATTAGGTATTCCTATATCCAAACCCCATGCTGGAACAAGTTTAATAGCTTCTCACATTGTCAAGCCACAGTTCCATGATCAAATATCCCCAGTTAGTGTGGCGAAAAAAGTAAAATAATAGAAAAACCTTAGGATGTGTAGCAGTACAAACTTGACCTGGAAAGGGCTTTGGCGCAGAATCTTGATTCCGTTGAATTAGCCAGAGCACTTAACTCTGAGCACGTGCCATATTTATATCAGGTGCAGAAAGATGGGTGGTGTCTGAACCAGCATAAAGTCATAGTAGCTTAGACAGACAAGTCTGGTCCAATACAAATCCTCCCAGTACAATGTTAACCCAATAAGATGTATTTACCAAGCCACCAGCTTGAGTTTATTCCAAACCCTGTATTATCTGGCCCTGGCCTTTTTGACCTGTTGGGTACTAGAAGCCCTACAACTAGGCCAACAAGGCTGTCAAATCATAGCCTCCACATCTCACCCAAAAAAGAAAAGCAAGACCCTGATTTTCTGCCACAGCCAAAGCTTACTGACAGTATTTATGCTCAGCTTTTACAAGTGTTGCAAATGACCAGACTAACCAGTAGATGGTAACAAATACTTTGGTAAGTCAAGCATCCGAAGGTGACGCAGAAGTTCCCGATGCCTGAAAATAAAGTACCTACCAGCTGTGAGGTAACATTTTCATTTGCCGCCTTCTTACAGTATGGTGCTATTTATAAAACTCAACAGCAATTTTACTTGTGAAAGCTTGTTTTCTACAGTCTCTTCTACAAACCAGGTATTGCCTTTCAAGGCACACAGTGTCTGGCTTTTGAACAATTAAAATCTATTTGCAACATTAGTAATATACCCACTTCAGAAGCACATTACAAAGGGAAAAAGTCTATTTCAACAGAGCCGCTACTGCGCCTACCACTGAAAGCAAAGCAAGTTGAATAAGCCAATATTGAAGCTTACGATGAATAATCTAAATTCTCCCAATGTTTTCCTGTAAGAATGGAAGAAACATTTCTTCCACTAATAAATTATTTTAAGAACAGCTGCTGGGAAGCAGAGACTTGTGTTTAAAAAGAAACAAGTGGAGTCCTCCTTCCTCTCCCCTCCCCAAAGGGTTGCAGGGTACAGTTGTCTCATACAGCCAAAACACCACATCAGTGTTCGCACATACGGTATGGGAGGTAGCCATGGTATTCGGCGTTTGACTCCCTATTACAACGATGGGCTCATTTATCTTTTCCACTGGCATGTTCTTCAAGTCATTGTATTAAGTACTGCCAAATATTAAACACCAAGTTCTTCACTTCCAAGATCAAAGTCATTCTCTTCATCTGGTTTCTCTCAAAAAACAGTTCAAACAAACCAGAAGAACAGTCTCCCCCCACACCCCCCTATTTTTTTTAATCCCTACTTGGCTTCTGTACAGCCACATGCAAGCAGCTTTGCTGATGACTGTGTCGTTCATAGTCATTACACCATTACTTACTGCCTTTCAATGCACAGCTTGGCCCCTTTCAGACAAGGCCCAAAGCACATACAAATGGTACGAGGAAGAATACAAATGTCAAGTACTATCCTCAAATAAAATGGCTTGGCTCCACTTCCACAGCCTCTCTGCTTTGAGCAAAGTCTGAAGCGCTCTGGTATTTGTCCCTTACATTAAGGACGTTGCCGTACTTACAGACCCAAAAGGACACATCCCTTTTTACCAGACAGAAAGCTGGAGACATTGCAGCATGTTGCTTCTCTGGCTTTGTTACATGTGGAAAACAGGATTTATCACCTGTGCACTGATGCCCTGCCCCACACGCTGGGTACCGGTCTTGCTCTGGCAGGACTCCAGAGCTGCATGGCTCTGGCTGGCAACACAGCACAGTGGCCTCGTGCCCCTGCACCGGGGCTGACTGCACCCCCGTGCATCTGTGGACTGCAGGTCTTACCAGTAGTGCTACAGGGTAAAGAGAACAGCAGCCAAAGCATAGCTGGTTCCTCTCTGGCACCTTTCAAGGACAGCATTTGCCCAGTTGCTCCATAAAGCACAGCTGGCTTACTTGCACTTCCTCTTAAAATGGACAGGGATCAACTGAAAAATGGGTTAGTCGTCTTGTCTGATCCTTCCAGTTTCAATGCTGGACACAGAACCTGCGAGTGTCCCTTTTGCCAATCCCCCACTTAATTGTATTTGACTTTTAAGATAATTAGAAGTTAACCTTAACCCAGGAATTCTTTACTTTTCTGCATTCCTGCCCATGTAGGACAGACAGGCAATTCAGGGACAGACCAACAGGCAAAGGGGGGTCAGCTGCTGTTTTGTTGAATCCCACGGTCAGGCTGGGCAGAGGATGAGGAAATCAGTATTTGCTGGAACAAGGAAAAACAGCATTTCTGCATCCGACACATATATTAAGATCAGCAAAGTGAAGTGTCTTATTTATATACCTCTCAAGTAAAGGGCAAGGAGGCAGATATCCCACTACTTTCTTGGGTACAGAGTTGCATCTCGAGGCTCCACGTTCACATGGATTCACCGGTATTTAAAAGATAATATGTGCCTCTCAGTAGAAGGAGTAATACAATTCCTTTACCCAGCCTTCTACATTCATGAAAGTCCTAATGATTAAACTGCTTTGAGACTTCCACCTCTCTGTTAAATTCCACTGAAATGTGCCACCAAGTTCAAAAGCCATTAGAAGGGAGAATGACAAAGACAGCATGATTGCAACAGCCTCACTTCATTAAGAAATCAGGTTAAAAACCCAGATGCACAACGTGCACTAAACACATTACAGCCATTTCATGAAATATGCAGTTATTTATGAACTCAAAATTAAAAATTAAGCCATTAATCATTCTATAATACAGTATTTCCAGTTCAGACTCCAGCTTTTAATTAATTTATTGCTGTCATGTGTGTACAATTCCTCTGAAGTTCATGAGGTTTGCATGAATGAGCATCAAATTAGAAATTGGTCCACTGAGTCTAATATTCCAACCCAGTGAGAATTAATGTGTTTGACAACAACAAAAACTGCAGCAGCCAGTAGTTACATCTCTAGCCTTTTGCCTTCAGTTTTTTTGAGCATGCTCTGTTGCCATTTTCCAGCTGCTTCCACTCTACCGTACCATATTTATCTCCACTTACGAAACTAACTACAGACATCTTTTGCTCTGAATGTGTTGCCCCCACCCTGAATTCTGGTATTTTACCTACCCCATAACATTTTTGCTAGTTGAGGAATCAAGTGAAACCCTCATGATACTGAATTCTACCATCATATTTTAAAACACTGTATTTTTCAGATTGAGCTTTGTAAGCCTCCTTGATGTCTGTATAAACTTGGCAGACCCTGTCTATGAAGAAAGGCCAATAATGTTGCAAGTCAGAAGCAGTACAAAAAGGCATTTTGTTGGCCATGTCTCATCAAGAGTTTCCTCACCATTTTTCAGAATTCTACAAACTCTGCTCATTGAAAACACACAAGGAAAACCAAAACCTTTTTTTTTTTTAATTCAAAGTAAGAACTATCTGTTCCATGAGCTCCTCACGTGTATGAGGAGGACAGGTACAAACAGCAGCATCCAGGAGCTGAAGAAAACACCTTTTCTCTCAGTATACTTTCTACCCTCTGGATTTCTCTGATGACCCGACTCAGGCCACTTCTCTTTTAAAAGCAGCTATGAAAATCACTAGCATGAGTATCTTTTCCCTCACCTCCCCTCACAAGGTCAGAAGACCCAATACTACTAACCAGCTACCCAACAGTCGAGGCAGACATGAGGGAAAGCTTTCAATGCCACTGCCTATACAAGTTTGGTGGATAAATAAAAGCGCAGGTCCCAGTCTGGTCATTCTAGCATCCCTCAGAAATACTACATTGCCACAGGGGCAGCGGATTGTTTTCCTGGACATTTCTGGGACATACCACACAAAAACACGTTGACCATCTTATGAGTTGCGTTCAATGCGTAGAAGTAATTACCTTAGTTACCTCTAAGAAATAACTTTTCCTTGCAGAATATGCAATACTTTTCTAGCTAAAAGACAAAAGTGCAGTGACTACACAGCTTTTAAAAGTGTAATGATATATTCATAGCAAATACCCCTGATACAGGAAAATATTCAGGAAGAAAGTAGGTAACTGATGGTCTTCCACTTCCTGCACTGTACCGCACCTCTTTCTGAGATGAGAAATTTGGGAGCCTGACCCATGTGATGCAGAAGCCATACAAAACCAATGGACAGAGTATTTACCCAGGGCTTTGCCCCAGACTTCAAAAAAGCAACACAAGGCTCCTGCCCGCTCTGCCATGGCACCACCAAAAGCAGTCTCCACTCAGGCCTGATTTATTTTAGAAATACAGTTTTAGAAGAACCACTGGCCACAACAGCTGTATAAGGAGGCTAGAAAACATAGCTTAGATCAACAGCAGTGAGTCAGTATAGCTAATAAGCAAATCAAAGGAAATAAGGTATAACAACAGTTTTGGTATTGATTTGAACAGTCTGTACTAAGGATTCTCCAGATATGCCGTAAAAATAGACAACTATTCAATCACATCCCACACAGCATTACAAACTGTCTACTACAGACCTAGCCTTTTAAACCCAAGCATGACAGGAAGATTATCTTAGTTTCTCACACAATATAGGTCTAATTTCCCTACACATCCCTCAGTGAAATGCAAGGCTGATTCAGAGTACATTAAAAATCCTGCTTGTCATGTATTTCTAAAATTGAAGTGTATGGAGAGGACCTTAAGCCAAACTCATGTCACAAACATAAAAATTTGTTTCTGAGTTGTGAGAACTAGGAATATGATCTCAAAAAAGAAAAAAATGTTACTGAGTTGCCATCATGAAATTAGATGAGAACTTATTCCTTGAAATTTTGTCAATCTTGGTTTTGAAACAGCACCACAGCCAGTTTCTAGAAAAAGTCAAGAGTAAAAGATTATCACCACTACCTGTCTGAAAAATTATTTTGGTCTTGATCTAAAGTCTCCGTTAAATCACAGAAACTTCCACCAGTGTCAATAGGCTTGGCTCAGTATCCGCAGAGATTTTTTTATGAGATTAGTCTATTTCCATCAAACAGAAAGCCTTTTGCTTAACTCTTCGTCCCAATGAGATGCCAGTACTTCAAGGTTTTTTTTTAAAAAAAAAAAAAAAAAAAAGCTGTGCATAGTGCTCTGACATTCATCGTCATTTAAAAGGCATGCAGAATGAGAGGTCCTAAAGAAGTTATTTCATTTTCTTCTGCCATAGGTAAAGTGTAGGCGTTAATTCCAGGCATGATGTGATGGTCACTCAGAACAATGACAACCACGTGAGGAGCACATGTCCTCAACAGAAACACTAGTCCCTGTTCACACCTACTCCACTCTATAAATCTTTAATTTTTTTATTAAAAGACTGTAAGTTTACCAATTAAACTTTAGGAGAGAATAGGTCACAAAATAAAATGCATACATGAATAGTTTACATGTACCAGCGAGCCCCATTGGGGAGTGACCACAGAAAGTCATCCCTTCACCCCACAAATGCTGCATTAGGGCATGGCCCCACTGTGGAGAGGCCTTTATTTGCTTAGAGCACCTCCTGCCACAGCAACCCACCCTATGAAGAGCATCCACAAGAGGTCCACACCCTACCGGGACTTCAGCCCCAGCGCTCCTTCCTGCTTTTAAAATGTGGGGCAGCTTCTTATCAAGATATGGGTTGCTCTAAAAAAAAAAAAAATAAACCAAGATAACCAGTTGTTTAACTTGTATTTTGTAGATAGAAGATCACAGAATATGTAAACAAAGCAAATAAAAACATTCAAAGAACTGGATGGAACCAGAAGGGGATAGAACAGCTCTTGATACTACGTATCACTGCACTTGAGGGGCAGTTTTCCCTCTTCCCTGCCCTAAATGAAGTGTTACTGACATGATTAAGCCTTCTCGCCAGCTGCAGAGAGCACTGTGCTTATGCCTCTGCTGGAGACGAAATTATATTTTTCTAACTTGTTGCTACAATATTACAGCTGAAAACACAAACAATATTAAAATGGCTATTTTCCAAATTTAATTTCAACCATTTCCTTTTATCATACTTGGCACATACAGAAAAAGAGAGCAAGTGTGCACAAATTCAATTTCTCCTCAGCATACACACTCAGTTAACTTGCCCTCTATTTAAACAAATGGATCAGATAACCAAAATGAATCCTGACTTGCTTAGAAATCTGCCGGATGCAAGGCAACCAACACAAGGAAGCAGAACTGCTTGAGAAGCCTCCCTCACTGCAGGCATCTCTATCAATGAAGAGAACAATGGTATTTTCATACGGATTTTCTGTTCACAACAGGGAAACTAGACAGATCCTGTTGCAAGTTCACTGAGTAAAACCAGCCCAGACAATTTCCATGTTACAGCTGAGTATCACTGAACTAGGCTGACATCAGTTTTTCCCATAGAACAGCCTCACCGTACTTGCAAGACACCGCAGGATTCTCCGCCGAGCTCTCCAGTGAAGGAGTCCCACTACTTCAAAACCTGGTTGTGCATGCATGTAACATGTTTTTATTTCAGGAAGACAAACACTGCCTTATGGTTTAGTAAACTTGGGACAGTTTCTATTATAGTATGTCATTTACAACTGCTTGTAGGTGTTTGTGTGCTGTTTCTCCCCTGTATACATGCACACCATTTGTCATCGTTTGGTCTGCAGTCTGGCACTTTTGCTTCAGCATAAACAACACATGAAGTTAATTTTTCCTAAAGCTATAATTATAAAACCTTAATTGCATATTAAATTTAGATTGGATAATAATTTGCAAGTTCTGCAAGTTTGCCTCATTTCTCATAGATACAGATGGGGTTTGTGTCTAGATGCATATTTACAGATACTTAGGAGAGCCCTTGTAGAACTCAACTGTAATAAACCTTGCCCTAAACTTCAATATTACTAATTACAAAGATTTACCAGACTCCAAGCATTTGAACTCAAGTTCCTTCTTTGACCCGCTTGCTATCAAGAGAAAAAAAACCACATACAACTTATCTTGATCTACGTGGCATACAGTTAGCCTCACTTTGAAAACCAAAGGCAGGTAGACACACATTACTCCTGGTTTCATCTTTAATGGAAAGGGGAAAATTCAACTGTTAGGGGAAAAAAAATAAGAGCTTTTCAATTGTGGTCGCCTGAACCAAAAAGAAATTGCACTTGAGTAAGCCTTACTGGAGCAGAGCTATGCTAAACTGCAAGTTAACGTGCATGTTTTAATGCACCAGCTTCCCCATTAAAAGGTGCTAGTAAGAGTGCCACAGGGGTCCCGCACCCCTCCCCAGTGCCGACTGCTCTTCCTGGGGGCTATACAGGGCTGTGTGTTTGCCTTTCTTTGCAGCACTACAGAAGTCAACCTCCCTGCTGCAGCCACGCACAGAGATGTGAACCATCAACCCAGGGCAAGGGGAAGCCATGTTCACGCCAGCCTGTTGCCATAGCAAGACACAGCAGGAACGGACCTGGCTCTTACACGGAGGGAGAGAAGATAAGCAAGACTGCAATTTAAAAGAAAAAGTGATAAAACCAGGGGAAAATACCAGCCCACAGCAAGACATTTTATGCTGAAACGCACGAGCTAGAACACTGTCATAGTCCGTATATTTTAAGAAATAAATAGGAACAATTTTCCAGTTTTGCAAATTCCTTGTGGCTCCAGACAGACAGTTAAGCCTGACTCACTCAGAGATGGCTGTCAAACATGTTCTGCCAGTCTTGCTCCTTCTCTTGGGAGCTTGTAAACCTCCCCCCTGCCCTTTCTGTTTGTTTGGGGGCAGCTATTCTCCCCCCTTTGCCACTTCAGATAAAACTCCTTCAAGGGAGAAGCAGGATGCTAATCCTTGCTAGCTCCCCAGTTCCCTATTCCCTCCCTCATGTTATACTCTCCTCTTTTTGTTACAAACACCAGCAACTTCCTGGGCCTGTGAAGAGTCCTGCTGCGTGCCACAGCGGATTTATGCTATTCAACCATTGCGCACAACATCACAGGCATTGCCTGCCCATCTGGTATTCAGTTTGTATGTCAACCCCAAATTCTGAAAAATGCTGTCGAGTTTCCAGCTTGCACAGGCTTTGAGAGCAAAAGCAGGCTGGGAGAAGCTCTTGGAGAACTCGGCACACTCCAGCAGGTCTAACAGGTCCACTCCAGTTCTCTAAAGGACAGCCAAATATTTTCTGTCCTGCTAACTGCTCTCTGAAATTTCACTCCGAGTGCAACAGCAGGGTGTCCTGCCCAATTTCAAGTGTGGCAGATGATGGGCAATACTGAGATACAATACCTGCCAAGCAGTACCGGGATGCTCTTGGTGCTAAATGGTCCCTTTCTTTTCCCAGCCATGTACACTCGTCAGTGGTATCTCAGAAAGGACTTCAGTGGCACCTTTGGTAAACACTGTGCATCTCTCTATCCCCATACACCAGGGAATGGATACTTGTGAGAGCCAACAGCTAGATGGAGGTTACTGCATAGCCCGGCAGCAGCTCACACATCATTTAACCATTGCACTCGCAATGAACGAAATCGCCACCAGCATCACAAGACATTTAAGCAGTTCTGAATGCTCATTGTGAAAAAATAAGCCAACAAACCTCTAATAACCACAGTATCTGCATGTTTCTGACTTACTCCCACAGTTACACTGTGGGCATGGGAAATCTTTTCCTTAATGACAAGATATAGCTTTAGGATGTTGCAGATGTAAAACACATCCCCACAACCACCTGTCGATTGCCCGCTTTCTTGTGTCACTCACGCTCTCTGCTGCTGTCTAAGCTGCGACCTATCAGTTTGTGTGCAGCGCCGCACTGATGAGGCTTTAAGGTTTCTGCACCTCAGCTGGCCAAAGTGGGGGGGACACAGAGCGGGGCAACAGCCCACAACTGTCCACAGAAATCTGCTCTAACATCCCCACCTCTTCCTTAAGCCTCAGGAGGAGCTGGGAGACCTCCCTCTCTCACAGAAAGGAAAGGACATAAAATACTTCTCCACTATGCAGCAACAGGATTAAGTTGAAAACACGCACAACCACTCCTATGGCCAGGGCTGGAAAATCTCTGTTTTCTCCATGACAGAGGACCCGAGACCTCTGGGCAGGAGAGCAGGAAGCAACGTGCTTCTCCCTGGAAGTAGGTGGCTGGAGATGACCTGTTTTAGCTGGGTTTATGGCTCATGCTGTGGATGCTCTGGAGGTCTTGTAGATTTGGTGGGTTAGCACCGTACTGACACCCCCAAAACAACACTCCTCAGCTATCAGCAGGTCTCGGTATGGTAGGGCAAAATTCCACATAGGCATGATTTTGAAAAAAGTCACTTTGCTTTTATATATATGTAAAAATTATATATAAAAATATATAATCACATATAAATATATAAAAATAACTCATATAATTTTATTTAGATAGAATTATATAAAGTTATATAACATGCACAGGACATACCAGCAATTTCCAGGATAGCAGTTGTAGGCCTGACAGAATTTCATTTTAACCCAGCAGTTATGCTAGTATTTGGAAAGAAATGGTCCATAGAAAGTTAGCATTATAATCAGAGAAAGGGTGGGAAGTGGAAGCCAGGAGACTCCACGATTTACAAGTAACATCAAACACCTGGGGTGGCCATAATCAATGTTCTTCAAGTCAGCTCATTATTTATTCCATCCCACTGCAGTTTACACACCTATGCAATTGCTACAGAGTATCTGTCATCCCCTAGATCTGTGATAAAATTTGCATTTTGACAGAAGCATGAATTCTCCTTTTTTCAGGCAATGTGGCAAGAATATCAAGTTTCTTCCCTCTCCACAAAAGTAACTGACCCCATTTGAATTTTTCCTGTTGAGCCAAGACATAGATTATCAAATACAGAGTAACAGGAAAGTTAAAATGAACAGTTTATATATACTCTTTCCAAAAAGGACAGACAAAAAGTAATTCTTCCCAGCTCTTAACTGGCTTGCAATCAATTCTCGCCTTGCATTTAACTTCAAAAAGGCTACAGAAAATGTATCTGTGATAGATCTTCAGTTTCACCTACTTTTGTTCTCTCTGCAGGTTACTGTTAATGCTTCACAAACACCTTGAATACTGGGGGACACTGTTGCACTGCCCATCCCAGGTGCTGACACAGTTCTCATGGCTGCGACGGGCCAGGAGGGGCTCGGAGAGCAGGGGCCAAAGTGCAGAAGCCCACCTCGCACCCGAGCCACAGCCAGCACCAGCCCCAGCCTCAGCCCTACAAACTCCCCCTCCAGTTTATGCAAAGGTGGGCAAAAGCAACAACATACATACATATTGTGAAACAGAAGTACAAGCCAGGTTTTTAGTTTGATTTTCAAATCATAATAAATAATAATAATAATTTTAAAAAATTAAACACACTCCAGTTGCTTAACATTATGAAAGAAGGCTGAGACCAAAACTTACTGTATCATCTATTACAAACATGTAATTAACGACAGAAATATCTGGAGCTGTAAGTTGTCTCAGTGAGTTCTCAAAATACCTGAAAAAAGTGGCACTTCTATAGTTTTGAAGAGCTCAGGACTTTTGCCCCACCTGACTGGAGGTCAAGTCAAGATTTAACCACCAGGAAATCACATTCTGCATCTAGCAGTTCTATTATTTTCAGCCTTTCCCACAGAGCAAATGCTGATCTGACATTTTCGCCTCAATGTAAGCATTTTCAATTCCTCTTGTAAGAAAGACTTTTCGCCTTAATTACTTCTGGTTTTGATAGAGCTAGCAGGTGTAGCGAGACTATTTTCTTCATTTCAACTCACTCATTCAAAGTTGAAAACCTGACTGGGAGTTGAAAAAGGAAAGAGCCTCTTGCAATCTCTGAATAAAAAACAGGTGGGAGAAAGTGAGGTCTCTGAGTTTTAAATGAGGCCAGACCTTCCCTGGTACTTACGTCTTGTTTTTTCCCCCTATAGTAGACTTATGTTCTTAAAGTGAACATGTTCTGGCTGTGGCTACTCTCTTCAGTGAGAAGAATATCGACCAGAGTGGATTTTCAGAGTAATTCAATATCCCTCCAAAGCCTCTCATTCTTTCTGAAGTTATTAAGCCAGATAGTTTGCCTGCACAGGTGAAAATTCAGTTTTATGAATACAAAAATCTGAGGCTACTACAATTACGATTAGTACCATAAAACAGGATTTGGTCAGATTTAGGTCTGGATGCTGATAGAGGCACTTTTTAAGCATTAAATGAACACTACAGGGAAAACACAAACATTTAAAGAGTAACACACTTAGATGGTTTGTCATCACCTTGACTCCTACTTTGTAACTGGAGATAAACACCTGCTTTGTATCTGGTAATTAAGTCTCTCATTAGGTCCCAAATTCTGAAGTTTAATCAGGTAAAAAAGTTTTGTTTGTTTTTAAAAAAAAAACCAAACAGGTTAAAATAGAACTATTTCAGTGAGAAACTTCAGTATTTCTATATTTCGATGCAGAGATTTACAGTTTGACAGAAGATTTGCCAGAGCACCCTTTCCTGAATCACCTTCTCCGATTTGCACAACCCCTAAGCTGCTAAAACTTTGAGTGCCTCCACCCTCATTGAAGAGAGAGGTTCCCTGACAGCAAGAGGCCACAGCACTAGCCAGCTAGTAGCTAGTTGAAGTGGCACATAACAAAGTAATTAGCCACAGTAAGTGACTGCTTTAAAATATTAGGATTTTTTTTCTGGATAGCCCAAATAAATTTCATAAGACCAGTAATCCAGCACTCTTCAGACAACGGCAAAGGGTCTAAAGAAGTACAAGTTAAATATTGTATAAAAAGGCATCATTTGGAAAATGTTGCCTGTTTCCAGATCAGTGTATGGTTTCCTCAATGGCAAAAGTGGATGGCTCCCAGCTGTCCTTGGAGTCACTCCCCTGAATGGAGGGACATTTTCTGAAGTGAGCCATGCAACTGCAAAACAGAAAACCTGACACATGGGACTGCCACTACTGAGGTCAACAGTAAGTTCAGTCCAAGAACTGAGCAGTGAGAGCACAAACCTCTTTCAAAACCACAGCTTCCCTGCATGCCTATGGAGCCAAGGGCAGGGAGGATGCCCAAATATGATTCACAAGTGCTCAGGTAGCTAAGAGGAAGGGGAAGACAGCAGCCTTGAAACGCAGATAGCTGAAGAGCTGAGAGGCTAAGGTGGAGTACAGGGACAAAGCAGCACAGGGGAGCAGAGATCACCACCAGACTATACTCCCCCCTGCAACCCATACGTTTGAATTCACAATGTGAACAAGTCTTTCATCCATCACTCTCCAACTCCATGCCAGTATATACAGTATGTTGTTTCCCTCTGCTTGCTTCATGCAACTACAGGCATTACTTATAGGTCCGAAGAAATCCTCATCACTTTAATTTTCCCCCCTACTTGCTGAATTCAGAGAGTAAAATGACAGTCTGGTGTTCTGACATCAGTTTGATAGCTAGCTACTACCATGCCACAGAGACATAGTTAATGTCACCACTACAACACTTGGATTTAGTCGGGCAGGAGGAGCTTACTAATTGCCAGAAAAAATTCTAAACAGGGCTATTTGTTTCCTAACTCACTGGGCAGAGGAAGGAAGCCGCATCCACACGTGCACACACGTCACACCATTGCAGCTCTCTTCAGCTCTGCCCTGTGCATCAGCTTCCTTCCACCAGACCTGCTCTCAGTGGATGAGCAAAGCAATCACTGGCCAATCCAAAAATTTCTCAGACACATCAAGAGGATAGTAAACCTAAAATATCCCTGACTTATCTTGTCTCCTTCTCCACATAAACGTCTATTTTCAGATGCGTGTCTCCTATTATTGATCTCTCGAGAACAACAAAGGTTTTGTTTTTAATTCTCCCCTCGCCATGGCAATATATGTACCAAGTAGAAAGATGGTCTATTTAGTAAAGTGCATTTGATGCTATTTCTGAACACAAGATACAAATAGTATCCTAATAGTTTGCAAGTTTTATTTTTACAGTAATTTCCCAAGAATGCAAGTTCCCATCAATTTGCTGTCATTACAAGCCACTTCCTCAGTTGTGTTTTCTGCTAAAAAATTTTGACAAGGGCTATTATATTTTCAGAACAACATTTTTTTCTGACATTTCATACTATCATCTCCAGTTAGTTTTCTCCACAAAGCTTTTCTCTCCCCTCTGTGTTAATGCATTCTTGATATTTACACTCTTGATGGCATTTTTGTCATCTTACCTATTCCCATATACACAGCCAATTAGCCTCCTCAATCTTTCTCTGGACAACAGTTCCTGAGAGCATTTTATGATCTTTGCTACACATCTCAAAATTTGGCCTTCAGCTTCTAGTTTTATAAATAAATCTGACTGTGCAAAAGCGAGCAGAATACATGCATGACAGTGATGTGGGGGAAATAATCTTTGAACAATTACCGATTAACATATATTTCAGACTATAGGACAAGTGGGAGAAGGACAGCGACCCCAGCTGCTGATAGCATCCATTTCCCTGGAAGGCTCCTAATGCAGGATGAGAGATCAGCTCTTCACATAGACAGGGCCAAACCATGGACACCTGCATATGGTTTGAATCTCTCCTTTCCAGATAAAAAGGCCGCCAATGAAGAAAACCCACGGGCTGCTTCCAGGTTTACTTCGGTTTCAAGGCCACCAAACTTCCAATGTTTGCTTTGCATTGTGAACTGGCCTCTCCCAAGAAGCAGCCTCCGAAAAAGGTGACCTGTCGCTCACCTTTGGACACAGACTAATAAAAAGGCATCTCAGTTCCTGAAATTTTGGATATGTACGAAGTCATCTTGGGACGTCACATCAAAAAGCCCAACCACTGACACAGCTTCCCTCGCCCATTCACCATCTGTCTGGTTGCACTACCCAAACATGGCCAGTGCAAAGGGAGACAGTACTGGATACACCCCACAGTCATCACATTGGGCACATATAGGACAGCCATCACAGACATACTCGCTGTATTAGGGGCCCAGGTCCTGCCGGGGCACACACTCCCCCAGTGACAGCTCACAAGGGTCTAACTCAAAGAGCCTAAACACAAACGTTGGGAAGATCAAAAACTTCTCACTAACAGCCCTTCACATTCCCAGAACTTCCTCCAAAAGGAATTAACGGCAAAGCCTGCGCCTCACCAAGGCTTCCATTCTCTCTTTCCAGACCTTAAAAGGTGGCACCGACTTGTACTACTGCTAGCTGTATTAACAACATACAAACAGTGGTTCAGCACTCAACAAGTTATCCAGAGAAACTAAGGAAACTCCATCCTCGGACATTTTCAAAACCCAACTGGACAAAGCCCTAAGCCCTGAGCTACCCAATCTACTTGCGAAATAAGCCTTGCTGAAAGCCGCCTCAAACTCAAACGGCACGCTCCAGAGGTTCCACCCAACTATATTCTTCTGTTTTGTTTTTTTTTTATTTTTATAATGAATGCTTGTAAAATTACAAGCCTGCAATTACAATCTCCATAGAAAAAAGGATGCTGAGACCTCATATTTGACCATGGGAAACCATTCTGAGACCCCTTTTCTCCTTGAAATATCATCAAGTGAGCGCTACAGGAAGGCAAGCAATGCACTTTGAGCAATAATAATTAAGTCCAAACTGCCTGAGATTTCAGTCCACTTCCCAGGTGGTTTTTGCAGCCTACAGTGAGCTTTATGTTGCCATGGCTACTCTTACAAGCATTTCACCCCCCCTTTAAAACTAATCACATCACAGCTGCAGTATAGACATGCCCTATCAGGTAACTCAGCCACAGATTCATTTTTTTCTCTACCAGCTCTGCAAATCTAAGATTTGATTTAAAGTAAGTTCATCCTTCTTCAGACAACTGCAAGTTTAAGTATTACTTAAAGCATTTGTTTCGCTACTCTTAATCTCTTTGCCAGCATTAAAATGATGGGTGTCTCTCACTGCATCTTGAAATTTCAGAGTGTTAAGTCACATCTCTTTCCTATCACAGTCTGACATCATTTGTTTGCAAAGGGCATCCAAGTCAGCCACTGGGGACCAAGCACCTGAGGAACTGCACTGTTGCACATCCCTAGTGAAACAGGAACAGTGCCTGCCTCTCCGGACTACAGGTCTGTGGCAGAGCAACCACTGCAAGAGGCATGATCAGCAAAGTCCCTGAGGTCAACTTGGTTTGTGTTCAAGAGTAAAAAACAGACTGTGCGGTGTTGACAGCTGCTCTTCCAGTCTTTCCTCCAGCCTTTAATCTCTCATGTTTTCCCTAAGCTCCAACTCCGACCAATATATACAAATCTCCATTTAGCTCATGTGTAACAATTGCTCTGGTTGCAGAGAAGAGCTTGAGTAGCCACCTACTCATCATTAGAAAGCAGCCTGCCAAAGAAAGGAATTTAGCAAGTAATTCCAAAAGCCTGGTTCCCTACAAACTTGTATTTTAGTGTTGACGGACGCTTCTACAAGCTCACATCCATGTAGAGACCTGGACATCAAAGAACACCCAACTTTATGACAACATTTCCCTAAGGTGAGGCTCTTAGCAGCCCCTTTCTCCTCTCCCTGGCTACCTCCATGAAACTTGTAGGATTCCAGTTATTTTGGAGACACCATCGCTGCCACCTCTGGAAACCCCTCAATGGGTTTAAATCATATCACTAAGAAGGATACAGATGTATTTCAACAGCACAACGCTAAATTTTATTTCCATAGTGAAGCAGGCTGAAAGTCTGCCAAGCTCAACCTCTTCAGGTCATCAAATTTAAATACATAGCAATGCTATGTTAGCCTGGATAAACTCATGGTTTGTGCACATGGGCATGGTCATGAAATTCTTTGAGTCATGAGTTTTTAGATATTCAAGATTTCCATGTTTGCAGATCCACGAGCAGCAGCCACAGCACAGAAGCAACCCCCCAAAATCCACATTGAGAACACTGCTCAAAGCTTCAACTTCTCTGCAAACTCCTGATTTATTTGAATACTCTATGCTCTTGAAATTGCAAGGTTTGATGCTGCAGGTGTGTTAGGAAGACATTGACCGTTTTAATCTCTAGGCACTTATCTCATAGACAACTACCCAGTCAATGTAGGACACCTGTCTTCTCAGTACTTCAGTTTAAGCTGCCTAAATAAAGCAGCAGAGCATACAGTGGCTTTCACACAAATGTGGTGATATTTCAAGCACAGCAGCCCATAGATTATGGTGACATTATCCACATATACTAGATGTTATACAGAAATGTATCATGTCACGCTTTGTGTGTCAAGTGATAATCTGTATAGATGTACCTGGAAAACTGAACTGCTCCTCTACCAGGCTCGGGCCCCTTCTTCCTCAGACTCCCTTAACGGTGGTGCAGACAGCTGCGCTCCGCAGGCCTGACAGAGAACATGCCAGCCAACGCATAATGCTCCTCTGCCCCACCATTTTGAGAAAAGCATCAGTGAAGTGGACTAGCATTTAGATATGTGAATAATATACTAAGTCTGGATGAGACTTTTTTTTTTTCCTTAAATCTGTCCCAAGAGTCCCCCACCCCTTAGAGGGCCCTCTCTCCCCTTCAGCCAGCATGGACAGCAGGGCCTGCCAGCAGAGCGGTGCTCTTCAACCACTCTGCTGCTCCCCTGAGGGCTGGGGACCTGGTGCAGGAACACTAACAGATGACCTGGCTACTCATTTTTGCCTATTTATCTCCCTCAGAAGTCAATCTTTCTTTAAAGCAATATTTTAACAGGCAGTCACCATGCAGTCTTGTGCTGCGCTACTCTGAAGAAAAACACAAACCAAGCACTAACTTGACAGGAGCAGGGCTTAAAGCTCATGTTTGACCAGTTTAGCATTTACACCACAGTATTTCCCATAGCACTTAACCAACCCCAGGGCCAGCGGCACTGGGCTTCCCACCAACATGGAAACAACCTGTCCCCGCTGTGTGCAAATCACCCCTCCAGCATGTACAAATTAGGAACCTCCAGGTTATTCTGCCAAAAATAAGAGACAATACATTCACTCCAAAAATACAATGATAGGAAATACTAATAAAATCCGAGTGAAGATGAAGACAGACATCATTAGAGATCATGTGCTAAACTATTGCTTTAAACACCTGAAACCAAGAGAGCAAAGCACAATTACAGTCAATAAGCAAATAAAATAAATGGGCAGTGAAATTACGCAGCTCATTAAAATTGCTTGAACATGCATGCAAGTCTAGCATGGGCCTCCCCTCTCTCAATCTGTCTCAAAAAACACTAAACTATTGCAGTACAAAATACAACAGTAGCCAAAACTTTGTGATCTGAATTATTTTGCTCTTAACTCAAAGTGTATTAATGAAATCAAAACATTCATGGCAAGTTCGGGTTTTTTGACACATCACTCAAGCTACAAGGCAGGGCTAGGAACATGGTAAAAATCACTGGGTTAAATTACCTTAAGTTCTAATAAAAAGTACACCAATTAATCAAACTAAATACATGTTAGTATTTTGGGCTCCTTTGGTGGCCAGAAGCTGTGTGGAGATGTAGATGGGTAGATGCATGTGAGCCCTCTGCACTATTTCCTATACAGCTGCCTGTAACTTCAGGAGACTGTTACTGTGGTGGTCCCTTGCACATCTTTCACTGCCGCCTAAGCACCAGCCTTCGCATATCTGAGCGATGCATTTTTATTTTTTATTTTTTGTTTTTTATTTTTTTGGCAGGGGGTGGAAGAGGCATGCTGGATTTCCAAGGTCATTTCTGAAGTTGGTGGTGTTCTTGCATCAGACACACAACAAGGGAGCCAGCCCCAGGCCTGCAGGGTGCCACATAAATCCCAGAGGAACAAAGACTCTTCAATTCCTTAGGCGAATTCCTTAGAGAGTACAAACTAAATTTAGCCCAGAAGGTGACCAAAATATGTCCTGTCCAGCAAGCTAATAAGGGTGCTCCAATCCAGGAGAAGCAAAAGATCACAGATGGAATTACAGAAAAACCGGGTTAATCTCTCAATATGCAAAGTTGATTCCCTGCTGAACTGGTGATCTCTGATCTTAATCACCCCAGCTCTGTCTGAGGATATTCTAAGGGAACTGCAGCAGCCAAACTAACACATTTAAGAAGAGGAAGAAAAAAAATAAATAAAAATTAGCCTTTCTAGTTACTTCCTACAGAGCAGACTTATGCTAAAAAATTAATAAACTAAAATATTTATCAAAGTCAGCTTTCTTCAAGCATCAACAAATTGAAGAGTTAAAAAAACCCAAACCAACAAAGCCAAAAAAAGCACTCTGAGGTACTCGTGTTAGGTCTCATCCGTACCTAATCAGAGAGGTCTGAATGAGATTTCTTTTCATGAACAAATAGATGATGTCATTAATTTTCTCCTGAACCTTGAGGTTGTTGAAGAAGAGGATCTGACCTAATACCAGTTAATTCCCGCTGTGTGCAGAATTGTAATCTCTCCTGCAAACCAGATCTGACCTGGATTCAAGTCAAGAATTCTAAGAGTGAACAAAATAGGGGGCAGGGGGAGAATTACAAGAGAGATGTACATGCTATGCCTATGTATAACACGCACACAAATTTATATTTGTATCAATACAAAAGCATAAAACTGATATCAGATGCATATACTACACCCCAATACTGAGTCAAGACGTACAGAATTAATTAAACTACATTGTGTTCGTGTATATACCTACCACACGTACTTTCTTTGGTAAAAAAAATTTAGCCGGACAGCTGTTAACATCTTTAAGCTCTACATTTCCTGGTTTTTAACATTAAAACTGTAAAGTCACTTACATATGTCCCATTTTCATCAACTTTTGAGGACTAAAGAGGCTAGCGATCACATACATTTTAATTTGAGCTGCCACAATGTATAGCTGAAAGCTTACATATCTGCAGAGATTCACTGTAAACCTTCAACGTAAATAAACTCATTAATATTAGAAGTGTGTGCATACACACACAGAGGATTGCATGCTTGTAAACAGCACAGGCACAACTGCCTGAAGGAAGTACTTGGCAAAAACAAAGCCAAGAAGATCACCCCAGCAATTTATTTATTTGTCTCTTCATCACCTTATAAAACAAACAAACAAACAAAAGAAGCCACGTTATGCTGGAGGCTTGTTCTCAGCAACATCACACCCCTCGGAAAGTTTTCCAGTCGTAGCCATATTAATTACAACTCCAGCAGGCTTTTCCTTTTACAGTTGAAGTGACATGTAATTTTTCCACTAAAACTAGTCAACAGATTGCACTCTGGTTTCTAAAAGTTGCTACTTGCTCCAGACGCAGCTCTAAGAAGTTCCAAGATTTCTTTTGGCTGAAAGTCTTGGACATATGTAGAGACGCATAGAAACGAAGCCAGCGCAGAAATCTAGGGCAGCCCTGCACTGCTCTTACTTTTCCCAAACCCATGCAGGCCCATTGCCGCGTGCTCCTCCAGTATGGTGAAAAACCCAGGTACACCTGGGCTCCATGCCACCACCCTCCTGGGCCCCAGCTCCCCCCAGGGGGAAGCAACCTGCTGAGTTCCTGTTGGGGGGGAAAACTATGGCAGTCCTTAATTCGCACCTGCCTGAAACATTTCACTTTTGAAGTGTTGAAGACACAGGTGTTCCGCAAACCCCCTAATGCATTGTGAGCCTGTCGCAGCCTGATTTCCAAGTTGCACGCCAAGAGAGACAGTCATGCAAACACTAAGCAAGAGTACAAAATAAGAACAAAAGAAATTTGAAGACTTTCACAACAAACTGGAAAGACACAATCACCATCTTACCCAACGTGTGCTATGGCATCCTTAGCCACTATGCTCTCAGCTAATTAAAAACATACAAAAACCTCAAACAATGGCAAAACCAAGTCCCATAACAAATAAAGAGGGCACCAGCACAAATCACGGAAGGTACCTACCCCAGCCACACACAAGTACATCAGCCTTCAAGAGCACTTCAAAAGGACCACCACTCTCCAGCCCACCCCAAGAAAGCATTTTAAAGGACAAGCCACCACCACAGTCGCAACGCAAAATCCAACTTACCAATACAAGTAATAGGCTAAAGCCAGGACAATGAGCGTAGCGCAGATTCCAGCTAGCAAGCATATACCCGACTGGTTTACCAACATCTTTCCAATTTGTTATTAATAAAACCAAAAGGAGGAGGAGGAGGAGAAATGGAACAGCAGAAATGGACGATGTGAGTCTTGGCTAGGAAAGCAAATCAGTCTTGACATGGAGGAGGGATTATGATGACAAAAGCACATCGAGGTAAATCTGGAAGTGCTGCAGCTACTAAAACTGCCTGCTCAGCAGCAGGAAAAAAAAAGCTGGGTGTCCTCTCCAATAGGTGGCTTTGTAAAACACGGAACTAAAAAAGCCCCTCTCACCTCAAGAATGAAGGTATGATTGGGGCATAAGTGGACTAATATTTAAAATAGGTAATACTTCTCAATAAATATTACTGTCAGGTGGTGTTGCTGACAAACCAAGCTTTTGCTCTAATCCAATAATCTTCTTACAGCAAATTACCAGGCTACAATCAACTGGATTCGCTCATGTGGTGAGGTACGTATGTTCAGCGCTGCTGCTTGACCCTTTTTTTTTTTTTAAGAGCTGCCAAAAGATTTTAACAAAATCTAGATTTTAACACAAAGGAACCTCCCGCCCCACCAAAGCCTGTCTCTTCTCCATGAAGAGCAAACACAAGGCTTGAGAGAACATCATGGCAGAGAAAGGGTTTGGTCTGCATCCAGAGTGCAGTCCTTGCAGGGCAGAAGGACTGCTTGCCTTCACAGCGTAATGAAGGGACATCTTTGAACTGCACAGACTAAAGAAAGGGACTCTGCAGCCAGCCAGGGAGCAGGCTGACAGGTGCTTTGCTCAGAGGGGAACCTGGGACTCCACTGCCCTTACCCTTTCTCTGCAGGTCTCAGAAGAGAGCTATACCCAACTAAAGATGATGGTATTTTCTATCCCTTCTCCCTGCTCCAAATGCAGGGGTTTCAGGAGGCTTAAGCCACAGCAGGCACATTCCAGTGGCTCCGTTTAACAAAAAGGAGATATCAGAACCTAGAGAGGAAAGAAACAAGGTGGCAGCGGTTACACCCTCCCCAGGCAGCAGGAACACGGTGTTGATGGTGTAATTAAGGCTCAAGGGCCCGTCCAGCTGTTCTGCACCATAATCTGCACAGTCCAGATAAAGAGAGACTTGAGGCCATGTCCACACAAGGGACATAACAGTTGGACCAAAGAGTGTGATTCCCGTTCACCTACCATTACACCAACACAGCCCTTCATGCAGATACAGTTTTCACTGGCTTAACTGATCCTCACCTGGTAAGAGTTAGGCCTCTAAAAGAAACAAGAAGAAACAAAATCCAAACAAAATCTAGCTTAAATGCCAAAGAAAAATTAAAGTGGTAGTCACAGCCCCCCGCTGCTCCCATTTTCTGACCAAACTTTAGCAGCAGCACTACAGAAAGCTACAGCATGCTGTTAGCTCCTCTTAAACCCTTGCCCGCTCTATAAGTGGAGTCACAGAGATTTTAGGAGATTTCAATACCATGGAAAGAGACAGTACAAAACCACTTAAGATACAATAAATAGAAAGTTTTTCAAAGAAACAGACAATACTGTTTGGCCAAAAAGGAAAAGGAGAGGCTGTGAATTTAAAAAAAAAAAAAAAAAATCACAGCCAAATAGAAGAATGGTATGAAGTTCAGTGGAGCTGGATGGAAAAGAATATAAGATGCTGCGCCTCTGAGTTTAAAAGCACACACAAAATAAGTATGACATACTCCAGAAAGTGTGGTGAATAGGGTCCAGTGGAAACCAACTTCTCAACCAGGACAGAAGCATCACAGCATTCATGAATTAAAGGAAAATTTTGGGTGCTCTCTATGCACGAAGTCAATAGGTCTCCCTGCCCTCTTATATCCTGCGCAAAGTCCAGGTCTATTGTAAAACCTTTTCCAGCCTCACCTATAGCTCGACCACATTTCTCAAGTGACTACACAGATAAAAGTGTTACTACTATCTACATCTTTGTCAGCAAAGGAGATAGCTTGCAACTAAATTCCTTGCTTAGGAATAATCAGTTTCTGTGGGCTCCAAAGGAATTTTTACTGATTGTGTTTCCCAACCTCATTTTGAGACTGCTCACATGGTTTCTGTTCTCAATTACAAAAATAAAATTATATTAAATTACATAAAATAAACCCCAAAACCCAAGACACAAACACATATGTAGTTCAAAGATGACAGGAGGGTTCCAGACATGTAGAGTCTGTAAACTGGCACTTGCAATGTTTTCGCAGGTGAAGCTCAATCACCAGTTTCCAGGACTGCTGATCAATACTTTTCCAGTGCACAATATTCATTACAGAAAATGCATATAATGGAATATGACTGGGCACAGGACAGCCTCAGGATTCTGTAAATAAAAGCCAAAACCAAAGTAGCAATTATCAAGAGGCTTCATTTGAAAAAAAAATTAATTAGGATATTGCAATAATTGCCTATATTTGGAGGAAGGCTTACTTGTTATTTCTATTATAAAAGCAAATCTAAAATTATAGTGCTGGTATTCAAACAGTGATTCTATAATACCAGCCCTTACATAACAAACAGAAAAGGAGTTATCTAACAGAAGCCCTATTAGTACAAAATTATTTGAGTAATAGGCCTCTTGTATTGTATAAAATAGATCAATGTTATGTAATTATATAATGTTGCCAATCTTAGTCTCTGATGATTAAGAAAAACCTCAGTAGCGTCTACTCATCTCTAAGACTACACAAAATGCTCCTCTTCACTCCAAGTGGTCGAATTTTCAAGGCAAGTGGGAATTCATCCTTTGTATTCAGATAAAAATAAACTATAAAAGAAATTTCAGGAGTGTAAGTGCATCTATGCACCAAGCTGTGAAACCTAGGAATGCATCTCCTTCTAGATAGATTGTGTGAATCTGAAAAATGCTTTGTGGCACAGTTTCCTTACTTGTTAAAACAGGGATGCAAAATAAAAGATAAACAAAAAAGTCTCATCTGTGAGCATCTGAGATAAGTGTTATAAGAAGAATGATATACTTTGCTTTCTGGATGGGAAATTATGCAAAAAAAAAAATCAACCCTCAAACATAAGAAAAAGAGAGCCAACAGTAGATATCTGTCAACATGCAAATGTGCTGTGGCTGAACACGGAGAAGCTTCCGACTGCTGCTACATGAAGTCTCAGCAAACACTGTATGCATGCCTACAAGCCCCTACCCAAGTTCAAAGCTTTTCTCTGAAGTACAGCATACTAATTGAAAGTCTGTCTTTTGAGAATTGCTGAGCTGCTTTAAGTTTCAGGTATAAACCACTACCTTCTGCAAAAGAAGAGCAATATGATTTAGTCTATGATTGCATCCACAGTAACGCATGATCACCGATGCAAGTGAACCAGCAGCAGCAGGCAGGCTCTCGGGGCTGTCCGGTAGCAAACCCACCACACCCCTCCTACCCCCTCCTCAGAGCAGGCTAGGAGACGCAAGACTCAGCACATTGGCTTCGCTCGCTTATGCCTCATGCTTCTGCTCCAGCATTTGCTACCACAATCTGAACTGCCAGGATGGAAAAGCTTAAATAAATACAATTATTATTATTATGATGACTATTATGTGTCCAGAGAAGGGCAACGAAGCTGGTGAAGGGTCTGGAGAAAAAGTCTTATGAGGAGCGGCTGAGGGAACTGGGGTTGTTTAGTCTGGAGAAGAGGAGGCTGAGGGGAGACCTTATCACTCTCTACAACTACCTGAAAGGAGGTTGTAGTGAGGTGGGTGTTGGTCTCTTCTCCCAAGTAGCAAGTGATAGGACAAGAGGAAACGGCCTCAAGTTGCGCCAGGGGAGGTTTAGATTGGATATTAGGAAAAACTTCTTCATGGAGAGGGTTGTTAAGTGTTGGAACAGGCTGCCCAGGGTAGTGGTCGAGTCACCATCCCTCGAGGTATTTAAAGGACGGGTAGACGAGGGGCTTAGGGACATGGTTTAGTAGTGGACAGGTATGGTTGGACTCGATGATCTTAAAGGTCTTTTCCAACCAAAGATTCTGTGATTCTATGATTAAATAAGTAAATGGGTAACGCATAAAGCAAAGGCCTCAGGTGATACCAAAGCTATCCACATGCTGTATCACAGCTGCAAAACCAAGGAGAGACAGCAGGAAAGTTTTCCCCTGCAAGTGCTCTGCTATACTAAATGCAGAAATTCCCCAGAAGAGCAGTCACATTATTTCACCCTACAAATGTACCTCCAGACTTCTAACTGCTGACAGCTAACCAGCAATGGAGAAAGGCTGCTCAAAAGATAGCCAAGAAGCAGAACACGTGCTGCTCATTCGTAACTTTACGGTCCCCAGCCTTCTTGATGGATCTGTGACAAGTGAGAAAGACCAACCAGCCTACTGTCACCAGACTGACATTTGTCACATGGACAAGAATACTTCCTCTAGACATTTCTTTATAGGAAGCCTATGCTTCCACCAGCAAATTTTCCAGGGTTTGACCCAGGACGGAGGTGGGGGCCACGTGGAGAGGGAGGGAAGATGAAAACCACCATTTTAGAGTATCTGGGTTTGGAAGATCTCCATTGGGGGGTGGGTAGGTGTGTGTGTGTGTGCAGCAGGGAGAGAAGTACTAAAACCAGAAGCAGTAGGTGTTCTGCTGGGTAACTGACTGTCCCCGAGGCAGCTTAAGATAAAACCCCATTGTTTTGCAGTCAGGAAGGAATATTAGGTGAAAAGTGTGGCTTGGAAAACCAACAGGTACACAACCCGAACAGCTCCTCAGTTGGTTCACGTGAGCTGAATTGCACCAGGGAGCTTGATCCTGCAGAGGAGGAAGAGGAGGAGGATGTTCAGTGCAATGCTGCTTCGTACAGTGCTGTGTGCAGTCTGCTATTCACAACCCAAAGGGTAAGAAAGCAAGAAAGGTAGAGCTGTACAGCAGGGCAGGGGCCCACATCACCCCCCTTCTTCCTTGTATGGGATCCAACTTCTATTCTCTTTCCTATCGCCTCGGCTGCCATCAGCAGCGTGTTCCTGCCTGGACACAAACAGCTATACTTCTTTGGGATTATTTCACTGACAAATATTTCACAAGGCTGTTATCAGTCAATTCATAATTATCGTTGCGGTCAGATCTCTTTTTGCATACACACAAAAGCAGGTATCTTTCTAAAAAGACAGAGCAAACTATCAAGCAGACTGATAGCAAAAACAAATAAATGCCAGACAAAGTTTTTTGTTCTGTGTTTTCAGACAAGATCACACCAGCCCCTTCTGGCCTGAATACCAATAGTGGCAGCAGCCACACACCACATAATCTTTTCAGGGTAAGTGGAACACAACACCACCCCACCCCCCCAACAACAACAAAAAAACCCAAACCCCAAACAAACCACTACAAAAAGAAAAAGCTCTTCTCTCCTACACAAATATGAAGATCACATTTTGAATGCAAAGATGAACTGCATGCACATGAACATGTGCTTTTGCATATGGTGAAATCTTTGTAAATTACAATCAGAACACTTTATAAATACAGTATCCCACTCATTCAAAAAATTAACTTAGAAGTGGAAAGTCTGTATGCTGTTCAGGTTGTTGTCAGCCATTCAGCTGCGAAGCTGAAGGGCAGCCACTCTGCAAACAGCCCATCTATTTTAAAATCCACATGAAAGACCTGATAAGAAACATCTACAGCTCTCCCCAGTTCTTAAGATCTTCCATCTCCTGGTAGCTTGGCATCCTATTGCTAAATAAGCCTCTTGTAGCATATATAGTTAATTCAAACCATTCTGAATTCTGCAGAGCAGGGGACCCTTCTACGGTAACACACAGAGTCTTTGAAAGACACTGCCAACAGAGATCAGAAATCCAGGGCTGGTTAGCGTTGTTGCGATTCAGTTTCACTTGTTCAGCTTCTTCTGAACAGTAGCCTTTTAACGCAATGTTTGAGAGGGCGGTGACCTAAATATCCTTTTACTGCAGGCTGCAGGGATCCTTGAAATGACTAGCCCACTAGAAATGCGTGCCTGCCTTCCACCAGCAAAATTCAGACAGCTACTTTGCATGAGGGCTGCTCCACAACTGACAGCAAAAGCACAGGAGTTTTCACAGGTGCTCTCTGCTCTTTTTTATCATCATCTCATGTAAACTAGCTCCAACTGGACCTAGACAAAAGGAAACTGAAATAATTTTGATGCTGTGAGTACTTTCCCAGTCCTACAGGTGCCATGGTACGGATATTAATCTGACCATGGGAGATTTCTCAGTGACCTAACCCGAGCCAGGTGGGCAGCTGCCTGCGTGGAAATTTCTACATCTCCATACGTTGCACTGCGTTGTTTCCACTTCTGTCAGAGACACACAAGATCACTGGAGCAGAGGTTATTTTCTGTTACCTGGCACAGTTATAAAGCACTGAAAGAAATGTGAAATGTGAAATTATAGTATAAAAGTGGGCACCCATTTCTCTTGGAGCTCGCAGCATTTCAGAATAGTTGGACTGCCAAGTCAAAAATTGTTCCCCATCATTTGAAAAATTAGAAGCTAATTAGTAAACAGAGGTGTTTATTGCAGCAAAGCCTCATATTCAAAAAAGCCTGTGTGCCGTATTCGAATTCTGGATGTCACCGCTGCTAGGCTGGCACTGCTCTTCAAAAGCTCCTCAGTCAGGCAGAGTAGTGGTTTGAGAAGCAGCATTTATGCTCTTATGATTCATTTTTATCTGCCAGAATAACCCTTAGCTCATCTTCAATTATATGCCAAAAAAATCAGATATTCAAGGATATTAAAGACTGCCTGCAGTTCAATGCAATGTGTTAATATAGAACACATTCATAGACAATAAGTCTAGCAAACCAGGCTAGCTTCACTTACAATAAAAAAAACAAGCAGACTGGTCTAGTTACCAGAACTAATCTAAAAGAATCAATATTTCTCCAATCAAGACATATAACAAGAACCTTCATGCTATTTACTCAGCAATGTATAATTGCTTCTTGAGTCTGCAGTCTGTGCTGCTCACTTTCAAGATCATTAAACATGAATTACTTCTTTTGATTCATTCTATTTAAATTCTTTTTACCTTTACTATAAGCAGCCAGATTTTGGAAATATCTGTAATAATTGAAACTTCACTGCATTAACAAGAGGTATTTTTCTGTAACTAAGTTCATTACTTCCAGGTGACTGGGAGGTTATCCCATGCCTGGTTTGACTGACTGTTCACAAGTCCCTATTCCCAGGCACTGCTGAAGGCTCACTCTTAACTCATGCTTAAGGTCAGCATGTCCTGAGGTTTGCTTGTATAATCGCTTTTACAGTTATTACTCATCCCAGCTCTGTACCAACAAGATATATCTTAAGCTAAACTGTTTTTTGGGGTTTGTGTGTTGGTTTTTTTAAATTTTTGTTTAGAATTTTTTAGCAAATTGATAATTTTGGTAGACTCACTTAGGGAACAGTTAACCTAGTAAAGCTAAGAAATTGGTAGTGGTAGGCGCAGAGGGACGAACAGCCTTAACACAGTAGCACCTGCAACTGGGCTGTAAGTTCATGTTACCAAATATCCCAGCACTATACTGGCCCACAGTCATAAACAGTGAAGATTTTTTCCTTCTGGCGCACACATGACAATAACAAGTGGCATTGCTATACCTTCAGTACAGGAAAAAGAACCACAGGAGGAGATGCTTAGGTCTTTTGCTCCCATCTTGCAACAGAAGACCCAAAGTACCCAGATGATTTCTGACTGAACAAGGCAAAAGCTCACAAAGCCAGGGCAAGGAGCATCTGCCCTGACAGCCATCCAGAAGGGACCTGAGAAACAAGCCGCGGCAGCCAGGCCCCACGGTGTGGGCGAGTAGCCCACGCTTGTGGCTGGCTGCTGTTCACTCAGCCAGCTCCGACACGTACACCCGTTCTCCACCACAGTACGGCTCCAGCAGTTGCCACGACAGCCCAGCAGCTGCATCACCAGCTCACACCACGCTGAGCTTCCTTCTCTCCGTTCTTCTCCTTACATTGCGGGAAGACTTGTTCTGTTTTTAGAGGGGTGCCTTTGTTTGCCAGCTGTTTTCAATCACAAACGTATTTGGTTGTGTGATCTCCAACTTGGTCTCAGGCCAAGCCTCTCTTGCGCATCAGGCTACTTGTTCCGTTAAACTTGAACACCACGACCAAGTTGGAAAGGGAGGCTCTCAAGAGGGAGACACAGGCACAGAGATTGGGCAAATGAACCCTTGATACAAAAATGGCCTTGCTGGTAAGGCACAATAATATCGTCTTGAAACACACACTGCGACAGCATTCTATTCCCGTCTGTACTTTCTGCTGCTTTGGAAAATACTGTCAAGGTCCTGAATGTGTGGCCTTCACAACTTAAAAAAAAAAAAAAAAACGTGAAAACTATTGCTCCCATGGCCACATTGACATTTTCAAAAACGTGATAAAAGAGTAAATGCCATTATAGCTTCTTATAAAGAAATTCTTATAAAAATCCAAACTTTTAGTTTGGATTATTTTTTCTTCTCAAAATAAACATCCCTAGGAGATCCAGTTTATAGGTCCTTGATTTCCACCAGCTGATCCCCCCAGCTAGAAGTGGTCCCTGTGCTGGCCACAGCAGTGACCACCCTGGCAGGGCTGAACAGTGCTGGGTCCTGGGCACAAGCATAGGCAGCATCGTCCCACAAGGCTGCTCTTTCCCTAAGCTTTCTGGGGAGCAAAGCTTAGTGGGGTGCAGTCCAAGTGTTTTCAAAGATGGGGAGGACTGAGTGCTTCACAGAACACAGTTGTCATGCTTGCTTCTCCCAAATCAAAAGTCACGACAAGGAGAGCTGATCTTCTGCTGCCTGCCTCTTACACATGGGCTCAGTAGTTAGAGGAGACATACTGAAGTGATGGAACACTGACATACTGAACACATGGAAACAATATTCGCCCCATCCTGTAAGAGTTCAGGGCACCACTTTCCACCTTGCAGAAGAGTGCCCCACGCTGTAATGCACCTAACACACCCAGACCTTCTCAAGTATTTCTAGACTACCAAGGAAAACTACTCCCTTCTCATTTTCATAGTGTCCCGACTCGGTGCGCTATCTATTAAAAACAGATAGGAGAGAGCATTGCTTCTCAATGTTGTGCAAAATTGACTCTCAGCTTAAAAACCACACTGCACCAGACTAACAGCAGGGATCGTACCTCTGGTAGCAGCTTTTCAGAACATCAGTCTGCCAGTGAAGAGGCCTCTGTCTTATCAGCTTTGAAATAGCCCGTTACCACAGCCTCTATATGGATAAATTAAATATGAAAGCAGAGAATGTAACTGGTTTCCTGATGTACTTTACATTTTTCCTTGCTTGAACTACAAAAGACTCTTGATATGGTGACTGCCATGACTGCTTTTGTGAGCTGCTTTTTGGTCTAGCAGGATCTTTGGATCTTTACGTCCACAAGTGCTTTGCAAAGATTTTTTTTTTCCCCCCTCTCTGTGGCCCCCAACTAAGTTTGCATGAAAATTTAATCTGCCAACAATTGTTACAAATTGTAACACTGGCAAGTCTAAGAGAAATCCCCTCATGAAGACACACAATAAGGACAATAGCAGCAAATGATACCTATAGGGCCTCTGCCTATGCATTAACCCCAACAGGAGGGGAGAGCTGCTATTGCAAATGCTATCATAATTTGACTTCCCCGTAATTCAGGCCCTCACCTCCTTGACTGTGTGCCTGCTGGCACCAGTTGTGCTTTGGTTCATGAAATGGAGATTTGTTCCGCAGAAGCAGCATCCACTGGGACACTGAAAAGCTCTCAGTACAATTTCTCTAATCCATATTAATATCTATCGACCCACTCAGGATTTATCTGAACAATCAAGAAGTTGAAGGCTGAAGGAATTATTCATGGGATTATTAAACCCATGCAGCTTCCAGCATGGCCATCCACTTCATTCAGAACATTTCATTTCCAGATTATTCCTCCTTGCAGGTTATAGCGATCCAAGATAAGACACCCAGGCATGCACTACATGAGGGGCATAGTCACCAGGCTCGGCAGCCTGCAAGGGCTGGGTACAAGAAGCCCAAGCACTCTCTTCTCCAAACAGAAGCAGAGCTTGAAAATTCAAGAGCTGCGCCAATTCATAAAATCCTGCCCCCCAAGCGTATTTTAGCTTCTCAGTAGCACTCACATCGATGGCCTTTTCAGGCCTTAGACATAAAGAAGAAAAGCAAAAGTTGCAGCCATGTAAGCTGAAAAATATGCTACAAAACAGCAAACGCATAAAAACAGGCTTTTGTGTATTTCTGGGGCATTGCTCTTACACCGATGGCAATGAGCCCAGGCAAAAGCATTTTGCAGAACCGGTTTTGAAAGTAGCTGGTCACCATGACACTGTAACAAGGCTACTTTCATGAGTCAACCTACTAGGTCTTCCTCCACCGAAACCTGCAGATGGTCAGCATTAACTAGATTCAGCTGCAGTAACTAATTTTGGGGGGTAAAATTTTGATCCAAGAATATTTGGCACTTGCAGAAGGGTGGGTTATTTGCCCACCTAATACGATCTGGGATAAACGCTTTAAATTTCCTCTATAGCAGGAAAACATATATCTTCAAAAGGGATGTAGCTTTGCATGGGGTCAGAATACATGCCCTGAACACAGACTGTGGCTGATCCAGTATGTACTGTCCTGTGAATCAGAGCTTTGAGAAATATCTCACGGAAATGAAAGTTTCTTGGGAGACTTGGGAAACTTGGGAAAGTTTCTTGTCCTATAATAGACCTTGAAAGGTTACAGAATACTAAAGCAACATACTGGGTCTTTGCAAAAATCACCAAGATTAAATTACTCCTATAAAAAAGCTACTAATAGACCACGAAGGGGCAGGGTATCAGAGATCATCATTAAAATGTCAACATCTGACACTAACCACTCCGGCGTTTTAAGATCTTGTCCTGGAAAAACCCTGTCCTATTGGTGTGTCAGTGGGGTCTCATCAGCTTTCCACTTTTGCTGTCACCGTTTGTAGGACAGACTACAAAAAAGGGCAAAAAGAAGGAAGTTTGTTGCTATAACTTAACATTTCCATATCTGGTTACTGGACAAAATTTAAGGATGTTTGGATTAAAGGCAGCCTAAGATGACCCCAGAGTCAGCATTCAAGAGATTTCTAAGAACTCTGTAAAGGAGGTCCTCAAAGCAGTGTAAGGCCACAGTTCCCCTTCTACATTTAAGGAGGGAGGCGACAGTTAAGTATTTCTAGAGTTCTCTGGAGGTTTATTTGTGGTTAAGTCTTTGCTGCAATGATTACCAACAGATACAGCATACATGAGAGACCAGGAGCAAACACTACAGCAAACAACAAGCTGAAGCACTGGTTTTGTCCCTAAATTAAAATTCTCCGAGTAGGAGACTTTTGACGCCTCTCCCAGCAATTCATACAGCTCTGTGAAAAGAACAGGATTTGCACCCCCATTTTTTGCTAAAAGCATCTTATTGCTACAGACAAAACGCAAATACAGAAACGTGGGGGAAGATTTCTTTCTTACCACCACCACTGGGGACCACTTCTGGCACTTGGCAACGCTCAGAGCAACAGGAGAATTCCCATCTCCTCCCTCCAGGGAAGTACCACTGTTTATGTTTCAAGAGATTTGCTTTCTCATTTGCCTATAAGCAAAAAAGAGATTCTCCAATGAATGAAGGTAAAAATATTTTGATTAGAAGCAAAATACAATGCAAACAACATGCATCTGCTAACCCAGGTCACAAATTCTTTAACTCGAACTCTTCTTATTAAAATTACCCATCTTTCTCTTTTCTTTGGGAAAAAAAAAAAACACCCTACTTAATCCCTCTTCCCATGTACTAATATTACACACTGCTCCGGGGTACCAACTACTACTGCTTTCAGAGGGTCTAACTGGCACATATCTACAAAATTAAGGCAAGTGTTCTCAATTTATATTTAGTAGTGAAATTACAGCTTCTATTCAGAACCAAGAAAGGGCTTGCATACTCAAGAACTAGCCTACTTTTCCTAGCTTTACTAATCAGCATAACAAAAGGTATTTCTTTTACCTACAAACCTTGTCTTGATAGAAGTTATTGAAAATGAAGCAGAAGCAATTATCCACTCCCAAAACACACAATTAATCCCTATATTTTATTAAGAGCAGTTTTTATGATCCTGAAGCAATTAAGTTAATCATTATTTAATTTTAGATTACTGAACTGAAGATTTACTTCAGACACAAGCTCACTTTCCACATAATTTAGTCTCAGTAATTAGAGATGTACTTTACCCAGAGGTGGCTTGTTTAAAGCGCGTTATCTAATTTCACCAGCCTTATGCCATGAAAATTTTGTGCAGAAATCTACAAATAAAACTTCAAAAAGAAAACCCAAACCTAAATAAGCTCAGATTTACCAGACTGCCAACCTGTTTTTCCTTAAAAATAGAAAAAGGAAGAAAAATAAGAAAAATTCTTCAAACATCTTCCCAACAAGTCAGATGTATCACAGAAGCTAATAAAAAGCATTTCTTTAACCCACCACTACCTTTAGCAAAGTTTAAAGCCTTAATAACAAAAAATGCTCTTCTCGCACAAATCAATTCCTTTTCAACTTCCTTTAAGCAGGACATAAGATCTACAGGAAAGTGTATGTGTCTATTAGGATGCCCAGCAGGTATCTGCCACGGGATGTAACCAGTACTGAATCGCTCGGATGCTTAACAGAGACTTCTGTGACAGTGTTATCAGAGGAACAGAACTAAAGACCAGGCATGTAGGTTCATACCGCATATATTTACCCTGGATATCATACCATTCAAAAACTGCTCAATTCCAACCTACTTCAAACAAATTTATGTAAACATGCTGTTGAAACCAAACCATGCTAGGAAATGCCAGTTAGCCATTCAGCTAGTTACTACCCAGCTAGCTCAGCTTTAGGTCTGTATACAGTTAATGGCATCACTAGCTGCCAGTCCATCTGGGCTGGCACATTGCCCAAGGCCAGTTTTATGTCAAAACACATTTGCTAGTTTTTTGGAACAAAGGGTATCATCTTCCACTGCTGACATTAGAGACAGAAAACAGATGACCAGGCAAGCGTTTTAAAAACATACACCACTTTTTGCAACTCTTTGTCTTCAAAATTGTCCAACAAAAACCACCACACGCAACTGCTCAACACTCAGTAAATTCAACTGTATTCAAACCAATAGAGAACTACCTCTATAAATGTGGAAGAAGTAGATCCAATTCAAGACATTAATGCCAGTACTTTTATGATCCGGTTTGACTTGCCGCATAGAAGAAAGGCTACAGAATTCACTTCAGCAAAGACTGACAAAGAAGAAAAAAGTCATACCGCTACAAAAAGATCAGGACACAACAGGTTTGCTGAAGGGAGATAACTCAAAATAAATATAAGTAAGTCTCAGTTATCCGGATTTTCAACAAACATTATTTAATACTTTTCCATGTGGTATTGCATTAAATATGTGGAGTTGGAGACCAGTAGAGGAACTGTGGCACCAGTAACGATTCTGCCTAAAAGTGATGATGACAGACAGCATGGGAAGAAAAAGCTGCAGACACCTTGTAAGTTACTGATGAAAACACTACACAAACCCCAATAACCAGTCTTCTGCTTCATTTTTAACCGATTAATGGCTTGCATACAAAAAAAGTAGTTATGGCAGCTAATGACAAAGTTGGGAAGCAATTTGAACATGAAGGTGCCTTGAGTTGTTATACAACAGGCACCATGACCTTCAAGACTGGAGCCATAAGAGTGGGACGAAAGTCACTAATGTACAATGCACAATCACATATATAAAATAAACAAGCCCCAGCTAGACACTGGAGGATGATCAGCGCCTGGAGCAGAAAGGCCTGGATGTGCTAGCCCATCATAACATAAAATGGCTGTCAGTCACCACCCAGATGCAGCTGTGAAAGACGCACATGCAATCCCAGGAAATGTTTCTCTGGATACATCCAACAGACATGGGAAGTACAGGGAAGTACATGGGAGGTACTGCTAAAATCCCATCTGCAATACTGCACAAGAGAGACTACCCATGTTCAAAAAGGAGGCACTAGAAACACAGGAAGGTGAAGGAGGATTTCCAGCACTGACAGCATGCACGGAGACCGGCACACATGGCAGAGGGATGCAGGGGGATTTACAGGGGACACAAATGCTCCCTGTAAGACAGTAAAGATAACTACTAGGAAGGGAAGTAAACTCCTTTGAGCCAAAAAAGGCTGCTGATAACAGAAGAAACAGGTGTCAACTGGGCAGCAGTATGTTTAGGCTGGAGCCTATCAGAACAGCAAAGCTCTGGGAGAAGCTTTTGGTGACAATCAACTTACGTGCTTAAGGAGGCCCTTGTTATGAGAAGGACATTACAACACACTAACTGCTTTCTATAGATCCAGCCATTTTTGTAGCTGTCCCATCTAGACATTCACTGAAGGCTCTATGAAACTATCACCAAAAGCAGCTGGTTCAGTTCTCAGTGCTGGTGGAAGAAGGTGGTATGTGGTGCGTGAGTTACAGGGTTGGGGGAAGCTGATTTATAGGGGAAGCTGTAAATAGTTACTGTACTCTTCCTGCATACCTAAAAGGCAAACAAATATCTCCTAATTTAAAATAATAATGTCAGCTATTTTGTTTACATTAAAATCCTCACATGCAACTATGGCAATAAAAAGTGTGCATTAAAAAACTCGGCAAGCCGTGAACAGCATCTAATCCTACTTCCCAATATCCCACAAGAAAGAGACCTGTAGAACCGACGCAAAAGAGCATGCCACAGTTCAACAAATCGCATCATTCAAGCCAAGCTGCTCCTAGGAACAGGCACATTCTCGGGTCTTGAAGCGATTCTTGAACACTGCCTTCATGGTGTATCACAGGGATCTTTGCCTTTTCACTGCCCGTGTTTAGCGTCTCTCATGCAGACATTTTACTAAAACTGATAAAACTGAGGTCAAAGTTTCCAGAAAGAAACACTGCAACTGGTAGGAGAACAATTTCTGGTTCAATACTGAAGCATGGCAGTGTTACACAAGAAAACAGGATTTGAAAGCAAGTTTTGGTCTGACACTGTTTATTGTACTGGTGCCTGCATAAGAGGTACTTGAACCCTAAAGAAAGAGAGAGCAGCACTTCCCATTTAGGATCCTCATCTTCACCATTTTAAAAAAAAAATTTTTTTTTT
>VYZW01011840.1:56335-89313 GCA_013401315.1 Balaeniceps rex
TTTTTTTTAAACATGAACTGGAAACTGCAAGTTGTATCAGATTGCTTTTCTGATGTCTTCTAAGATTGAACAAATAGATTTAGGCAGTACATTGAGGATGAGAGAGTCACACTTAAGTACCCACATATTTTTCCATTTAAAAAGAGTCCCCCAATTAAATATAAATGCATGTGCACACACTTAAACGCTTATGCAGTTTCTCTCTTGCGTAGTACCTTGCACTGAATTCAGTAGAATAACCTCCAAAACCATATTTCCATTAGCTACTTTGATACCACAGCTTTGAAAATATTCTCAGTGCTCCAACATTTAGGACATACAGTACTCAAAAGTGGACACATACAACGCTGTCTTCAGCATCATCTCACAAGTGGAACATTTTATTCCTTTTTGTCTTTTGTTTGTTTCCACTTTTTTTTTTTTTAATTTATTAAAATTACTGAATCCCTTTTCTGGTCAGTTTCTTTCCTCACCATAGGAAGTATCGATATTTTTGAATCTCCTGCTTATCTGCTTGACGCACAGCTCAGTCCATTCCCTAAAGACTATCTTCCATATGATAATACCCTAATGTTGACGGAGGAATGGCAGTTAGGAAAAAAAAAGAAAACAAAAAGGCTTGATAACGTGTTTTTAATCACAAGTTAACTTTCTCTCTAGATGGCAAAACTGGTTTCATGGCACACCTCTCTCAATGTCTTATAGAATCATACAGATATCAACAGAACGGCTTCAGGAAATTACTTCCTGCCACCATCCTACTACAGTGCCCATCATCTCTCCGAAAGAGAGCCCCTAAAAACTAAATGCTTCCCTAATGATAACTGGAAATAATTGACTCCGAAAGTGCTTTCAGAAAAAGAGGTCTTCATTCATAGTAGGAAAAACTAGGAGAATGTCAATAAATTATGAGGGGTTTACAGCAAACTATCAGAAGTGTCTGTGTCCCTCCCCCCCCAATGCATAACTGAACTGTGAACCTTCTTGACTTGCCTGTTACAGGTGGCATAAGTAGACTGAAAAGAGAGGGACTGGAATTATTAATGAAATGGAAATTAGGAGGATATGACAGAGCAAATAGCAGTCATTGTGTTGACTGTAAATCCTTTTGTAAGGCATCCATTACAAGCCAGACTACTGACCTAGATGGACCAACGACAGACAGACTCTCTCCCTTTCCAAGATGGAAATTAGACTTCTGCAGCAAACAAAGCATTTAATTTTCCATTGCAACTTGCAACCAAACCCTTCAGTTTTGAGGTTCTCTTTGTAAGATAGTGAACAGATAAGCAAGAATGAAGTGGATGAATACATCTGTGGCCCCACGACTCAGCTGCTAAGTTCTCTGTTCAGTCATTGAGAGAGAACTTGAGCACCAGCAGAAGACCAGTTACATCTAACTCTGTCCATAGCCTTCTATGGAGCCAGGGCTCTGATGGATAAGCATCCTCCAGCAGGTTCAGCTGTGGCAGCCTAAAACATTACTTCCCCCCTGCTTCATAGCTGGAACACCTTCATAGCCTGCACCTTAGTTGCTCCAATTCACAACTCAATGCATTAGTTTAAACCCCTGATGAAGGTGGATTCTTGCCATGACTCTCTTATTATTATTTTTAAAGGCAGCAAACTCCACCAGGATTTTCCAGCTGTGAACTCCTGGGGCTGAAGCACCTGCACATGGTCCTTTCTGCGGTGCCAATGGCTGGTAGTATCTGGAGGAGCAAGCAATGTCCAAGATCATTGCAACAAGACTTGATAGACAATCCTGGTCCAATTTGAAGAGGTTGAAATTATTCTTGGTTAAAGAGGTTATAAAGCTTCTGATACTTGAGACCAGAAACAGGGTAAGTCCTCAGCAAGTTAACTTGGATGTCTGTATGGCACAATAGTGCTTAGTTGGAAAGTTTTCATCTCACTCCTAGCTTCAAATGTGACATACAGGAAAGGAAACCATGGCCATATGAAATGACATACGCTGGGAAAGCCACAGCTGCCCTAAACAACTAGGGCAGAACATCTTTGAAAAGAGTTAAGCGTGCCCCATCCGGGGAAATGTTACCCCAGTTACAGTCCAGACAGGTTTACTCCCAAGAAATTTAATAATTTATCTGCAATTTCTTAGAGACTAGCTACCTCTGAGGTTTTGCCACAACTTAACCCCGACTAAAGGCCTTCATAAAAAAAAGTGTAAAAGAATAAGTGTAAGAGGGGAATTTGAGTATGTTGATACAAACTCACCCGTGCTTTATAGAAGAATTGCCTAAACTGGCTTCTGGGAAGAAGTAGGCTCTGAAAGAGGGTAAGGGATAAGCTTAATTTCCTAATTTCCCTCCTTCTTTCACTTTTCAAGTCTTAAAAAAAACCCCAGAACAGTTGCAAACACCCTCTGCTGATTTCCTCTGGCTGACCTGCATAGTGGCACATTCCTTTCACCATGGTGCTCCTCCACCACCTTCATTTTGTGCTCTGCCCCAAACCCTGGGGCTAAGGGTCCCTGCACTGCATTTAGGGGGAAGCCTCCATTGTGCAGCTTTTCTCTCCCATTGCTAGGACGTTTTCTTTGGTGTACAACAGATTTATAGTAACTTTTAGAGCTGTAAGTCTTTAAATGGCCTTCAGTCAGGAAAATAAAAAAATTCCAACACACAATTCTTCACCCACTAACGAGAAGCAATTGATCATTAACTTTCATGCTCCGATCTTCCACAGGCAGACTTTCCAGGTACTCCAGATTAACATTTTCTTATGAATTCACAGATAAAGTTAATAGGAAGGAGGCACCTAGTGGGATTTGAGAATTGAGCGAGTCTGTGGCAGAAATACCTTTCCTTTACAGGCCTCAAATTTGTACTGTTCCAAAACAAAAACGTGTATATGAAGTGTTAGTCACATCAGGATTAAAAATCCCAGCAACCTGTGTGTGCTCAGCGTGCCAGACTCACGTCACCTCCTTGGGCTCACCCATACACACCCCTTCCCTGTCCACATTAAGTCCCTTCTAGCAAGAGACTGCCACCAGGGTCATGAGTCAAGCAGGCTTGGCTAAAAACACTCTCCAGCACTGTCCCTTATCTGCCTGGCTGTTGTCCACCTCTGCCTTAACGCTGGAGATCCTTCAAGCTTCCAAGTTGTTTTCAAAGCGCCTACTGCTATCAGTGCTAGCACCAGCAAACCCCAGGAGGCGGCCACATCCTAGCACTGGGCACAAACCTGGGTGGCAGCTATTTGTAGCTGAGGGATCCTCCTCCTCAGTAGTTGTTTTACTCCCCCTGGTTAGACTAAACTAAACTGCACGTATTTCTGTTTATTCACTATTCATAATTCAAATACAAGTGAAATTAAAAGGATCTAGAATGGCAATCTAGTTAAGAACTTTAATGAACGTGAATAGCATTTTAGAAATAAAGTCTATTATACGGCACTTGAACAAATTAAAAGTTTACTCCCTGCCTAAAACCCTTAGCATTCTGCATTAAGAAAGTAAATGCCTTTTAAAGAAAGCTTTAAAATTCTGAACTGCTGCAGCTAAGATCTGAACAGGCAACGGTGAAACTAGCTGCATTTGCTATCCTACCTCATTCAGTAGCACAAACAAGGAAAGGACAGTTAAATACACCTATATCCTGAGGGGGATAAAAAAAAATTCTTTGTTATGGGTGAAGCCATTTTGCAGTGAACGAGGTGGTAATTTCGGATGTATCAGCTCTTCAGGATTTCAAAAAAAATTACAGATGTTCCACATACTCCTTTCTAAGCAACAGTGTCCAGCAATAAAGTAATAAAAAAATTAAAAAAAAATAAAAAAAGTCTTCAGAGCTGACTGCCAAGGCAGAGAAAGCCTAGCTTATCTTCTCTGGAGAACCTGTGCACTGGACTTTTGAACTAATATATTTTTTTCCCTTGTTTACACAAGGAAAGTTTTTTAATACCATCTTAATAGCATTTTAATTAATCAGAAATATACATAAATAACAGATGCTCAGAAGTTTGATGAAGCTTTAGCTAACTGTAACCTAAAATAACAATGTTATTCCTAAGAGGATGCATTATCTTTACATTGTCCTAGCTTGGCCTTGGTCAAACAGAGCAATAGAGTAAATTACTACATTGGAGGTTAAAAGCAGAGGAAAAAAACCCAAGTCAAATAGAAGAGCACGCAGCTCAGGAGACAGAAGATACTTGCTATCAAAAGGGTGACACAGCATGGGTGTTTTATTAGTCTTGCAGGAGTCCAGCCAACAACTCTGCCAAGGGCTTGTCCCCGCTCCTCCCTGCGGCTGGGGCCGCTCCACCAGTAACAGGCAGAGAAAACCTCACCAGACCCAGGGCTGGCATGGGCAGCAGCAAGGCCCCAGCTCACCCCTTGCCAGTGTGACTGAAGCAGGTGCCAGTTATTTTTACGTCTAAACTGCAATTTACATCTGACCTGTTATTAAGTTCAAAGGGAGAAGCAGCCGCAGCAACACCACTGGGGAAGGCAACGCGATGTGCTCTCAGCTCATCGGTGCAGAACAGAAGGCTACAGCTGGGAGGGGGCATGCAGTCATGACTCTGAAACGCCTGGCAGGCTGCAGGAATGGTCTGTAGGAATAGCCTCCTCTACCTGCTGTAAGCCAGTGGCTGCCTAATGCTGTACAACCTGTGAGATGCCAAAAAGCCCTGACCCCTTCCTCCACATGCATCACACAACCCACTTCTGACAGCACCAGACTGTGGGTAGCACACACTTGCTTGGGTTGATCTCAATGTTTCTACGTACCAAAACGTGTGCCTATTTTGTAAATAAAGGAGTGTGGCAACAAATTATTAAGTTTTGAAGTTCTACGTGACAGGGCACTGAAGTAACAGTCGAATCTTAAACTGGTTTAAGCCTGTTAACTGATATACCAGTTCATTCTCACAACACAGATCTCAAAGGACTATTCAGAACATAATCAGCGGCTAACTACACGCAAGGAATCATGTCCGCAGTGGATCATCTGCAAATTGAGAATTAATTCAAAATTCATTTCAAGTAAATCATTCTCCCACTACGAAAGTCTCAGCTTCTAAGATTAGAGATCTTTTGGAAGATTATTCATTCCCTCATCTCACACTTAAAAGGATGCCAAAATTACTATATCCTGGACTGTAACCGAAGCCATTCAGTGCGAGCAGCTTTCCTATCAAGGGACCATCTTTTCAGTGAGATCCATTATATATATCTTAGGGTTTGATTGAGGTATTTAGTATCTTTCTTTTCCATAAACGCAAGAGCTGAGCAGTCTTCTAATCTCTGAAATTGTAAATGCCCAGCTTCTACAGCTGCAGTAATTAAACCAACTTCTCATGCCATTACCCACATCAAGTCTCTTCCTCAGCATCTGCTCTATTCCCACATTGCACTCTTAAATCAATCCAAGATAAGCTATTTTCTAAGATCAGCTGACTTGTCTCTCCCTCGAAATCACTGCAGCTAAAATGATTCTGAGCAGATATGAAGCATCTTGCTAAATATCCAAAAGGTCTCTTAAAGAAAAAAAAAATAGACGTCAATGCAAGTGAATATTTTTAGCACCTGAGTTGTTCTATACTTATTCCTTTATGTCTATCTAAAAAAAAACCCATGATCTCTGATGAAGCATTACCAGAAAATATATTCTACTTGAAAGTCTACTTTATGAATCTTAGCTACATGAGCACTGCAACAAGTACGTCACGCCACCCATTCAACCATACAGGTCTAAGGTTTAGGCGTGTACACAGAATAATGTTTCCTCTGTTTCAAAGAGGTGCTTAAAAACAAACCAACCAACCAACCCACCCACCCACCCAGGAGGCAAACTCCTCGGCATAATCTTTTTGTCATTCTGTTTAGATGCAATACTTCAGCCTCATGCTTAAAAACTGCCACCTTGAAGTATTTCTAATTGTCTAACCCCCCAAAAACTCAAGACGCCTTGTGGGTTAGCTGTTAAAAACAAAACAAACCCACCACTCCAAACTCCAGGACACACCATACTTCAACAAAACCTCAGGTCAGCAGCAACAGCAGCAGCTCAGGTCATATAAATATTCAGGCACTAAGAGACTGCTTATCTCTTCCTTATTCGGCTTCCTTATTGCTGTCACCACCTTGTCCCAAAGACCCTTGACCTGCTACCTCCAAAGTGTTTACATTATCCCAATAGCCTCGTGCTTCTGACCTTATGCAAATTACTGGAAGATTTCTTTTCAAGGGCAGGATACAGGTTATCAAAGGTGTGGGTTATTTGTGCAGGAAGAGATACTTCAGATAGACAGGAAAAGCACAACTGTGTCAAGGAAGTGTCTCTTAGTCGTAGTAAACTTTCATTAAAAGAGAAAGAGAAAATAAAGTAATTTAAGACAGGGTCTTACATCCACAAAAACTGGAAGATAACTTGTATTTTGAAGCCAACAGTATTTGAATTTCCTGCTCTGGAAAGATACCTGTTACCTACCTACAGCTTTTTTAGATTTTTGAGTTATGCTAGATCTCTTAACATACTCATGAAAATAGCAAAAGGGCGGGGGAGTTGGGGGGCGAGATGGGAAGATATTGGTAAAATACTGGTAAAATACTTACCTCTATATAAAGTTGAAAATCCTCTCTCCTCTGACCCTGAAGGACTCTGTCTTCCTTCCAGATATTCCCTACTTAGAAGACAGACATGTCTCATCACTCAGCCATACCCTCCAAGTATATTTCCAACTGGCATTACCTACACATTGACAGCTCTCTGATCCCAGGGCAAACAACAGACTGTTGAGGGTCCCCAGAGTACAAAACTGTACCAGAAACATCTCGGCACACACACTGATATCAAATGAGTAAGTTTGTATGCAAGTAGTAATAACCTGCCAGTGACCAGTGCAAATCTTGCAACTTGCCTTGAGTCTGCAACTTGACACAAGGTAAAGTATGGATTTTCAAAAAATTACAGGCCTTTCCAAGTTAAAAATACATGTGCCTGAATTACCTCAATCTCAGACTGACCCTTGTATATTTGTGTTTGAAGACCTTGCACTGCATCACTATTGCACTATGGAAGGCAGCAAGACTTCAGGTTAATTTTACACAATTTTAAAACAAGCTGCTCTGAAGGCTTTTAACTGAGCAAGAGGAGGTCTCAGAGGCAAAAGACAGCCCCTATTCACCAACCCCAGACATCTTATCCTGAAGTTTCTGTAGGCAGGGGGGCAATGTACGCAGTAGCAGGCCAACCCACTGTAGCACCTCCAGTCTGAGGGGGTACTTAAGAGGGGAGGAGGAGAGAAGGGAGGAGGGAGACCCTGGGCTGGCACAGGGACTGCCAGCAGGCCCAGCAAAGGGTTTTGGTTCAGCTCAATGCCAGACAGGCAGAGAGCCTGGTGAGGTGGCAGCTCCTGCAAAGTCCTTCATCTCCATCCAAAGTCCCCACCTCATAATTGCAGACACCAGCAGGTACAGCAGTGCAAGAGCGAAGGGAAGGCTGTCAGCCCCAGTGACAGCTGACACACCCCCGCCAATCCACAGAGCTTCTACCTAAGTATTTAAGTTGGGCCAAGAAGACACAGCATAACAACAGGCTCCATATAGTGATGACTGACAAGATTTCTTCTGTTATCACAACTCTAGAAGAGGTCTCCGCCCTTCTAGTTAATATTGATAAAAATAATCCTGGCCTAATCCCCAAAAGGCACACTTAGGATATGGGACACCTGTATGGTTCCTTAGCTAGCCTCATCCTAAAAACTTTAGGCACCACTGCCTTCCCTCACCAACCTCTTCCCTTGAGGTGGCAGCAGCTAACACAGATCTTACCAAACTTGCTTTCCCTTCCCCACCCCAGCAAAGCAGAGAGACACTGCCCCTCAGGCCCACTCCCCTTTCTCTGAACGGCAAGTAACTCTGTCAGATGAGGTCTCCTCAAAGGAACATGACAACAGTCCCAGGCACAAACCTGGACACAAGGAAGCCCCAAAGGCTTGGAGGCCCAGAAAAAACACTGTCACAACTAATCAAAAGGGACAAACAGGGATAATTGATTTGAGTGCCACCAGGAACAGAGTGCACACACATGTGCATGCACAGGCACGCAAACATGAGGAGGGCAGGTTAAGCAGATCCAGACTAGCATCACGAATCTCTTGCTTTTTATTCAGCACAGACGTGTTCACACACCAGTAAGTCATGGCACATAGTTTCATTCCCTCATTCCACTCTGTCTGCTCCCAGCCACTGATCACAGCAGTTTTCCTCTGTGATAAGTGTTCTAGATGAGTGTCATGCTGGGTGCTCCAACTTTTTGAAGCAGATGTAGGAGGCTGAAATTACAGCCTCAGAAAAGGTTCACCCACATCCTGTGTCCACAGCAGCCATCTGTGATTCAGAGGGTACTGGAAACATTTGTGTCTCACCTTTTGCGCAGGCAGAACCAGGCAGCACGTTCCACCTCAGTAAGGCAAGATATGAGGCCATGGCCCGGAAATACCCTTCCATGGCCCAAAGCTGGCAGGACTGCCCCCACTGTTTACCTAACGGCGGTCCTGGGCCAGGCACCAGGCTGGAATCAATACTGCTCACACTGCCTAGGGATCCACAGAGGGCAAAGGCCTCTTCGGATCAACAAGGTTATCTTGCTGATGACTCCCACTACATGGAGGTAAAAGGTTTGGAAGATAGCCTGGGAAAACTTGATCATAACTACACCCAGACTGGAATTGCTCACCCCACATCAGCTCACCACTAGTGGTAGGAACTGAGGGTCACGAGACTTTACAGATGACAGTCACTCTTTTGCGCAACGTCTGGGCTGCTAAGATTTCATTTGGTGACAGCAGAGATGCTGTACCACCTGATGGCCCACAGCCTTGACTGTGCCTCTTCACACACAAAAGTTCTGTGCCCACTGCTAGTCATTTCATGTCTCGAGAGCAATGGCATCCTACTGGACCAAGCTTCTCCACCAGGGCCAGAGAAAAAAGCAGCTGCAAAACTTCAGAGAAAGTTCTTACTTCTGCCTTCTTCCCCAAACAAAAGGATGTCCAGGAAGGTAAGAGTCTGGTCTTTTGGGTATGCTCCTGGAGCAGCTGATGGTGAAAAACACCCGTCTCCCCTGACATCACGAATCTCAAGAGCCTAGAGGGGATCCAGGCAGCAGGTTGCATAGGTCACTCAAGCAAGCAGGAAGAAAAATAAAGTTTGCTCCCACAAGAGGCTTACACAGATACTACTGACAGGGCAACGACTTGCTGGCACTATTCCTGAGGAACAGGGAAGAGGACAATTTGACACTTCCTGAAGCAACAGTCCAAAGAGCAGAGGTTAGCAGGACAGCTTTGCTTCAGAGAGCTCTGCAGCATACACACAGGGAGGACAGTCAGTCCAGGCAGGAGACTAACTCAAACTCAAAGAACATTAAGTAGACAAAGCACATAAAACTGAAACCTGATCTCCTGGCCTGCTCCTACTGCACTGCACATGCGGTTAATGCAGACATGGCCAGCCGTGACCCCCCTGGCAAAGAGATTCTCTCCCCCATAGAGAAGAAGCCACAGAAAGCAGCTCCAAAATCCCAGCTAAAGCCCAGCATTGGCACTGCGGGGAAGAAACATTGTCTACTAAAAAGCGTTACGAGTATTACGTGCCATATTAAAGTACAGTTCTGTTGCTTGGGGTTTTTGTTTGTCTTTGTGACTTGACCCCTAGCCATAGTTTGGTTCAGGCTGACTAAGGAGCAACAGGCCTCATGCCCTGTGGTGAACCTGCGAGCTGGAAAGCTCCTGGCTCACATGCAAGGGAGTGAAGGTGCCTTGGAAAAAATATTTCGAAAGGTGGTTTCGAAGCCCAAAAAAGCAAGATAACCGAAGTACAGAACAAGATACCAGACTAAAACGAAGACATCTATCTCGTCTATACTACTGACAAGCAGCCAACTACTTCACTCTATAAATATTACCATCAGGATAGGCCCAATTTGAGCTCCCCCTGAATTGCAGCTGGACTGCATGCCAGGTGACTCTCCCCTTGAGCACGGACGCCTCTCAAGGTTTGAGATTCCTTACCTAAGACTAAAAGATCCTTCCTTGTCCAAGGCAGAGAGATCCCCTACTCATGACAGATCCTCAGTAAGTGACTGATAGCATGCTGAATTAATACTAATGAAACATTACTAATCCATGTAGCTACTCAATATTATTATAAACTTTGTACAGACAATTCCATTAGACATAAACCATTGTCCAAGTCTGAGGCTAAGGTTGGACCTAGCCACACCTAGGCTCCATGATGAGTTTAGAAAGCAAGGGTGTCCACTCTGAACCTCATGACTCAACAGGAGGGTCTTCCTTACTCTTTGTATTTCTTCCATTAGACTTAAACCGTTGCCCAAATCTGAGACTAAGATTGGACCTGGACGCACCTAAGCTCCATCAGGAGTTTAGAAAGCAAGGGGGTCCACTCTGAACGTCATGACTCAACAGGAGGATCTTCCTTATCCTTTGCTTCTCCAGCCTCTTTGTGAATCATTCTATCTCGATTCTAACTCTATTTTCCTTTGTATGTTTCTTCCATACAGTAATTAATAAGGTGAACCTTGCCATCAAACTTATTCAACCTTGGTAAACCACTGTTAAACTTTGTTAAATTCCATCCGATTTATTGAACTCTGTCAAGTTATTATTTTACTTCAATAAAACATATTGCTGCTTCTCTCTTTTGAGTGAGGTGCATTCCACTCATCTGCGACAATCTGATGGACAGGTGCCTTTTCAATCTTCCCTTCCTGCCAGTAGGTACCTTTGTTATTTTGGTTATAATCACCACAACTACTAGAAAAAACAGGGACTAGCACATTTATTTGAACAACTGATAAGGACAGAAAAACATACCACATAGTCCTTTGATTTCCAGTTTGAGCAATATCCTGAGTCTGAACATTTCACGCGAGTATATTTTCCCCCTTCCTCCTCCAAACATGACATTCAGAAACCCAGAGGTTATCAAACACAGAGCTAGTATTAGTCAGCCTCGCAGGATCTGAATCCCATAGGCTCAGGGCAAATTGCTGTAGAAGCCCATTTCTTCTTCAGTGGACTTTGCGCTGATTCACAAGCCACACGAAGAGTTTAAGGCAAGGGTAGGACTCCATTTTGGCACACACCCTGCCAGGCCATGCAGCCGCTGCTACTTCAGGCACTACTCAACAGCTAGACTGATGTTGCTAAAGGCCAGAAGGCCAAGCTTGGTCCAAAACAAGTCAGGTGGCAAGCCAACAGCCAACCAGGGTGGATGACAAGGGCTCCAGTCCTCAGGATCCTTTTTTGGACCTCTTCTACAGAAGTGTCCTCTTGGGCCTGCAGCAGTCAGAGCACTCCAGCAAGTAACACCACCAAGTGCTTTGCTGATCAACTCACTGCTTCCCAAATGCGGCCCCTTTGCACCTTGTCGTGAACCATCACCAGCCTCCCAAACAAGGACTCCTCTATAGACATGCACGTAAGATGTCTACTGCCCTGGCCCTTCCTGTCCTCCATGATTCTGGATGGATACCTAGATCCTACATAAAGGAGATATCAAGGGATGGAGGGAATGTTTCCTCGCATCTAGGCTCACCCTGATATGAGGGCTCTCCAAAACCGAGGGAGGTGAGGAACAATATTTTAACCCACGGTGGGGGGAGGGGGAACCTAGATCTTTATCATTATTTCTAGAGACTGGAATATTTTTCAGTAATTTCTTGTTCTGTGCTTTCCCGGCTCCTGCACTAGATGTGCATGCTGACCTATCCTCCCAACCAAGAGCATTTATTAGCCACTGAAATATGAGTGATACCAGATCACACACACACTCACATTATCACCACCTAGATGTAAATCCTCTGGTGGACCTCAGTGTTTGCTCCCCAAAGAAGGAAGAAACAGCTACAGAGCAAAAGGAAAAAAATCTCTTTATCAGGCAGCTCACTTTGCTTCTAGGGGTTCGAGTAGCAGACAACAAGGAACAGACAAATTGGGGGGCAGGGACAAAGGGAATCAAAAAGCTCAATGCAGGGAACAGACTAAGCAGATCCGGCAGCTGCCTGCAAAAGGGGACAGAAATGGCTCCACCTCCAAACGGGATAACAGGACCCTCAAACGCCAAGGATAAATTCTGACCATAGCTGTACACTAATACCTTGGTACCATTCACTCTTGTTCATGTTTGGACAATACTCTGAAGCCTGGGGAAAGGACTCATTTGAGCACAGCTAATCACTGGACTGATGAATCAGCTCACCAGAGTGCATTCTCCTTAGGGAGAGAAGAGAGAACTGGCAGAGGACAGCGCTGCAGAAGATAGCAATAGGAGGAAACAGCTGCTGAATTTGATGCAGGAGCAGCCCGTCGTGTGGAAAACATTTTGGCCAAGAACACTGCACCAAAATCATCATCCCCAGCCAAGCACATCCTACAGCACGCAAGGAACAAGCACTTTCCCTTAGGAAATCCACGATTTCCAACTCCAAAATGCTGGAACAGCAAAACCCAAGGCTTTTGCTACTGTACAGGCAAGTAACAGCAAGACGGAAAACATTCTCTATCACATCAAAGATCAAGGGAAACTCTTATCGATGCAGTCCTCTCAAGGATAGTATCAATCATGTGCATCCAAAAGCAATGAGCTTGTGACATACCTACACCTGTATTTCATGAAACCTGTACTACGTTGAGGATAGTTTTTGCAGCAACGTGTGGTCCACTGGCTTAAAGTCTGCCCTGTTAACTTCACTCAATAACCTTTCATGATTAAATGCAACATGAACTTCAAGTGTTTCCTATAAAATTATTTTATAAAAACCTTAAAAAGCCCTCAGACTAAAACAGGAGTGGAAAGCCCCAGGTAAGACCACTATGCAGTCCAATGGACTTGCTGCGATTTGCAGAAGCAGTCTTCCTGCCTCTTCAGTGTGTTGCAGAGGTTACTGCACCTCTGCTGCTAAGTGAGGCTTCCACCTTTCCCCTTTCCCACTCCCCTCACAGACAAGCTGAAGCACCCAAAAAGCAGCCCTCAAGACTGCACCAAGCCTTGCCATGAACACTCTCCCTACAGTCCTCCAGGCTGCCATCTGCCTTAGAAAAACACTGCTTGGGAAACACTGAAGCTGGGGGAATGGCAAGCAAGCCACTCTCAAGAGCAACCATAGGAAAAATGTCTTTCTACAGAAGTAGTTCTTGTTGATGAAGATGCTAGAATGAGTTTAAGGATCCTGACATCATGGGCCTCTGCTAGTTAGCGAATTTTCAGAAAGATTAAGGCCAATTCTCTACTGATACACCAGGAAGCCTGCTTGGGAAAGGGAAGGCTCAAGGCTAGCAGCTTTATCAGTGACCCCAAGACACTCTTGGAGCCACTGCTGCACTAATGCCCTTTAGCATACTGCCAAGCAACTCTTCACATCAAAAGTAGACACCGTACTGGGAAGCAACGATCAGGAGCAGTGATACACAGCAATTTCCCAGGCAGCGATGGCTGCACAGAGAGTCAAGCAGAGGGGAACCATCACATCCACGCGCTTCTGCACAGAGCTCCCCTGACCAGCACCAGCACGCCAAGCTGACCTTCAGCACGCGGAGGCTGTGCTCCCACCGGCAGCTGCCCTCATCCTGCGCAGCTATCTCTCCCGATCAGGCCATGCTCATTTCCATATGCAAAAACATCTCCAGGAGAGGCTGCTGCCGGTAAGGGCATCCAAAAGCAGCAGTTCAATTTCTTTCTCCACCCGGATCAGCCGAGCAGCCGCAGCAGCTGAACAGCCTGAGCAACCAGGCTGCGCAATCACACACACACATACTGCAGCTTAAATATCTTAATGATTCCCAGAATTGTGCCACCAAGCAATGGTTCCACTTTGCTGTCTGACAGCAACCCAAAACCGGAAAGTATAGAAGAATTGCAGGACCCAGTATTTGAGCTCGCACTTGCAAAAATCTGACATCCTTAGAAAAGCTTCCTACAACACACTGGAAAGTGAATCCCAGAGCACAGAGACCAAACAGCAGGTAAGTGAAGAGCCCACAGCTTGCTAATCTTGCAAAACCAAGCTGCCATGCAACTATGTTGATTCAAAGAGAGGTAGGTCAAAGTTACCAGGTGGACATGTTCTGGATTATTTCACTTTTATGAAAAGTTTTATGCAAACACATGCCTGCACAGGAGTATCTATGTGGAACAAGACCTTATCTAAAATATATTATCAGTACTTCATATGAAAATCTACCACCACTATTAAAAAAAGAAACCCACACCTGCACAAGCTGAATTCTTTACTCATCACACAAGATAAAGCTCCCAGGTACTCTTGCCTGTAAGAGGAAGTTTGATAAATAAGCACTGTTCTCTAACTGGCTTTTTTCAGTTACAAAGATTTGATCAGCATCCTCCTGCCCCTCCAGCCAGGTCACAGATCAGTTACATTAGACCCATAATAAGAGGTACAAGCCAGCTTCAGCTTTGATGGCCTTTATTTCCAAGCTGCCTTAATGGGACAAAGAAATCTTATGGAACAAAACTGCATTTCACATTTTTGTTCAAGGAAACACTAGTCTACTGCTGGACTATTACAGTCTTCCTACCTGCAACATTTTCAATGACTGATGATATCCCACCTCCAGGACTGATGCACTCTCCATGCAAAGGCAAAGAACCACGTAACGAAAAATCACAACAGTGAGCATATATATGCCCCAAGGGCTTTTCACATAATACAATCTATTTCATCAAGCAATTTTAGACTTTGAGGAACAAAAGTGGGTTTGTATTCCTATGCCAGACTGGCAGATCCTCTCCTTTCTTTGAAAAGTAAATAAAACCTGCTCTCTATTCTGTCAGCATAGATAAGCATCTAAATTCGGTGAGAACTCAAGTGACCTGACCTTTTAATTTTTCCTAAAGGGTCACATGTGTCCCATCAGTGGCATACTAAAGTTTTACTTATTTGGTTTTTTTTCTGCACAGCAGAAAAGAGCTTTCAGTCTGTGTGAAAGATGATGCCTCGGGTGCTCCCTGTGGGCCTCTTATTTATTGTTCACTGTAACTTCTGTCTCCTGCTGGCAACTCGAGTCTCATTCACCAGATTTCCGTGATGACAGGTATAACAAGAGACAAGCAGATATCTTCTATTGCATCTCTGGACACCTGCTCTGAAAGAGTCTTCTGTTCTTGGGTGCTGTTACTTGAGTATGTGAAAGACCTTTTGAAGGCAAGCAACAGTTTTCCCTAGAACAGGCTTAGACCGACTGTCAAATTGAAGGGTGGAAAAAACCCCACTTGCTCTCATCAAGTATCTTCCAGTGCTACCTTTGTGAATTGAGAAATCAACAGCCTGCAAGACTTATTTCAAGCCCTGCAAATTATAAGGCTTAAAGCAAATGGGGCCTTACTGTTGTAGTACAAATAAAACTATTACACTCTGCCTATATATCAAAATTTTAATAATACTGAGTCCTGTGTATGAGCCCTGTTGGGATTTTTTTTGCTGTTTTTTCTTCCAGGTGACCAAAAGGACTACTTTCCCCACAAAAGCCTTGACAGGTACCTGGAAAAGCAAAGGAAGTAGTTTGTTTTTTTTTTTAATTCTAAATACTGAGCCACTGAAAACAAAGGGAGGGTTCTACATACATAGCTCATTCCTGAGCCTGGTGAGCCTCGTGACTTGGGATCACTGCTTCCTCCAAAGCCAGCCTGAAGAGTAGAAGCATACTAACAGTCTTCCAGTATTTGCTCAATGGCTTTCAAACCAGTCAGTCCCTCTACCCAAGAAGTATAAAAATTAGGTCCTGGGGAAATGGTGAAGAGGAAAATATGCATATCATCAGAAGCTGGGACACTCCTTGAGCGAGGGCAAGCAGAGCAGGCAAAGGAAATTCCATAGGAGAGGCAGGAGAAGAAACAAGAGCGAACAAAGATGTTGAAGATGCAGGGTGGTGGTCAGGAAGCATGGGGAGGAACAGGAGAAAGAAACGGGGCCTTGCTGTAGCGAGGGGCTGATACAAGCAGGAGATGGGGCTGTCATGCATCCACATCACCATGTCCAGTTCTGCCTTTGGTAGTTCAAGGATTATGTTCACAGACTGAAAAGTGTGTGTGGAAGAGCTTCACAAACAATTTCAACCACCAGAAAACAAGTCTTTAGCAGGAGACTCAACAAGGACGGCCGTTTCAAGTTTAAAGGGGGAAAAAAACCACCCCAAACCCACAAACTTGATCACATTCTAAGTCCCCACATAGAAACAAGTTTTACAGCAGATTAAACCTCAGCTGCTGGAAGGAAAGCTTGGTAAAGAAGAGCCATCAGCTTCTGGATGAAACTAAAAATCAGGTCACAAGCCACACACTTCAGCAAAGATCACCAGCCACTGTAACAACTTACTGAGGGCCAGGATAGTCTTCATGAGTGATGCATTTTTTTAAATCAAGTCAAGTTATAGATTGAGTACAGATTTATGAGACACAGGGTTAACCCTAGGATAATTCCTACACCCTCTACCTTTGGCTTGTGACCCAAAAACCCAAGGGGTGGGTGTGTGAAGGGGCTGGGGAATGAAAAAGGGGCAGGAAAAGTAAGAGAAAGTACAGAAAAAGATGTAGAGGGAAACAAAGACAGCATACTGATAATGAAGTAGAATGAGTAAAAGCAACCTAAAAAGCAAAAGCAAAGGATGTACATAATTATTTCTTTTAGTTGAAGATGCATGAGAGGAAGAAAAGAAATGGAACAAGAGAAACCAATTCTGTGCAGGGGACGTGGGCTGGAGAGGGGGAAAGGAGGGGCCATGAGGGAAAAGACAACAAGACAACAACTTACTTTGTTTGTTTTCTCAGATCACAGAGTACTTCAAGGGTGAGTTTTCCAAGCACAAAATTCCCTGTACCAGAGAACCCAGGTCCAGCTTCCTATGCGGTACTCCGACCGGCCTTGCATTGCATAGGCAATACACAATGCCATGTGACAATAAGCCAGAAAAATGCTAAACCTAAAACATGCCCCCAGTCACTCTCACACACAGCCTGATTCTTCCAGGTGACAAATCCTTCCACTTAGTGATCCCCTGTCCAAATGACACGCAGAAGCAGATGCTCTTTTAAAGCCACTGTATTCCTTTGCATGCTGCCTTGATCAATACAGCCGTTGTTTATTTACTTTGTTGTTTCAAGCTCCACGACAAGGTACAGCAGTAAAACTTTACCTGGACACCAGCTCTATGGGGAATCAGATGTGTGCGGGCATTGTGATCTATGCAAAAGGAAAGGAGACACCAGTACACCAGGTATCAATACGCAAAAGCACAGGAAGCAAGGACTACCTAGGCTGGGCTCTCTCTGTCAGCTTCTTCAAGCAACAAGTACAGGATCAAATAACAATAAACAAATTAAAAGGGTTTGCCACATAATGGTGTAAGGATCTGAACTTTTATAGTCAGGGTAGCTAAGGCAGCAAACTATATAGGACAGATCAAAATGTACTGACCAATTCATTAGCCATGGAGGCTTTAAAGCAGGCTGGTTTGTCTCGCTTACAGCTCTATCAAAGAAAGCAATCAGCCTCTCAGAACGCAGCAAGAAAGTTTATTTAGGGCAGCACAGCACACTTCTCACCTCTGCTAGGCGTGGGATGGTAACTTGCTGGGGGAAGCAGACAGAAGGATCAATTCCCTCCTCAGATCCGAGTTTACTCCTATCTTTGCTCTAAAGATCACATCCAGCAAAACACAAACAGAAAATTCTAAGTGGATGAACACTGCATAAAAACTTACACTTTCTGCAACTGAGCACTCTCATTAGGCAGAAAGAGGCAGAAAATACACACAGTATCATACATGTACACAAAAAGTCACGAGCAAAACTCAAACTCAGGGAAAATAAGCCTCCTAAAAGTCTTATGGAATTAAAAACAGGAGGGTTTGTTTTAGTACATTCCCTTTTGCTTCCACCTACATTTATGTTTCATCGACACAGCTTCTTCCACTCGATATTTAAAAAACAAAACACAAAAGACAGACAAAAAAGCCCCAATGACCACAGACATTCAAAGACATGTTCCCCACCACCACCCCCCAATCCCAAATAGTCTCTTTACAACTCGTGTAATACTACTCTGGATCAGCTCAGTGATCCCCACGCTGCATGAAGTGATCCCAAGCAGTGTTCACTCTGGAGGCATCAGGAGGAGAGACAGAAAAAAACCCTTGCTAATGTATAGATATACTCGAATGAGTCTAGAATGACTCAGGAAAGGGGAGTAGTTCTTCCCAAACACTAAAGACAGCCAGCAGTTTACTCACGCCCCATGCAGAAACGTTTGTAAGTGTTAAACAGCATAGTCATAAAGACACTCATTCCTCCTCGCGTGTGCGCTTCTCCCTGCTTCCCAATCGCTCTGCTCCTGGGAGCTCTATTACTTGTGTTAAAAAAAGTATTCCTTTTTAATCTACCTACTGCTTTTCAGATTAATTTCACAGCACAGTGTTTAAAATTTTAAAATCAAAGAAAAAAGATAACAAAACATATGACTCTAAGAAAATAACATTGTCCAAATACACCAGGTTTTTTATACAGAGAAAGAAAATAGTAAAATTAATTTTTTAAACACAAAGAAGGGCAAAGGAAAAAGAGAAATGAACAGTCAAATACTGAGGAACCAAGTCTGCCTTCAAGCTCCATGAGAGAGAGTCATGGCAGCTACATATCAGAAGCCTGTTTTCACACCTCGTTGTCACCCTAAGCATAGGGGTTAGGTTTCTTCTCATTCTCATTTCCCAGATGCCACAAGAGGCTAAAATGGAACAGTAGAGCCACTTCCTACCCTACTAAGAAACTAAAAGATTTAAAAAAAAAAAAAAACCACACACACACACAAAAAGAGTGAGATGCCTCTCTACATCCATCACATTCATTTATTTCCACATATCATGGGAGGCAAAAATTCACGAGAAACAGAAATTCATACGTAAAGACACATTTCCTAAGTGGATGAGAGATTTAAAAAAGGATTGCTGTTTCAGGAATACGGAACCCAAAAAACAATAAAACAATATGACTAATTAAACGTTAAAATATTATTGGCACATGGAAGATAAAATTCTGTGTTGACAGAGAATCCTAAGTATAGCGCATTCAGCAGTAAGTGGAGTAAGACCTCATACACACTTCAGAGGAGACACCTAGGGGCGTTACGGCTTTTCTTTTGCCAGTTCCCAGCTTCACCTCGCCCCTCAGCACAATCATTACCTTAAAATATCGAATCCCAATCCACTTTTAGCAAACTGAGAAATAAGGTTGCACCACTCGTGCTAGATAACAGGTAACCCTGCAGCACCAAAGACCTGCAGATCCTAAGCAGACAGCCTTGGGCCCCCCGAGAGGTCCATGCGAAGCACTGCTGGCTGACCCACCACGGGGATGGCTGCTCCAGGAGCAGAGGAACCACACACCGCCCAGACTGGCCAGGGCCTCCAGGCACAGGCAGCCAGAGGAGCCTCCCCGATTTCACCTATCCCTGCACCTCACATGGCTCACGAGACTTAACCTCGCACTGCTTAGGCTCAGTGGCCCGAAGGGACGGCCAACTCCACGTTCACGCGTTCTCCTTAATCCAGGGCTCTTTTGCAGATGAAGCACCCCACAGCATCACCAGCACAAGAGACAACTGGTCAGACGCTTGTGTGTTTACACACCCTGCTATCGCCAGATGTGTCCAGCCACATGTACCACTAGCACGTCAAAAGATTAGGAAGGCATTGGTAAAATGGCTGGCTTCAGCCCGTGCTGGTGCGGAGCACATCTGGAGAGGAACAGCAAGTATTTACTGACCCTTATGTGTGTGCAACACCACTCGCATCCTTCAGAGATCCAGCTGCAATCTCTTGTTGCTTGAAATATAAATACCATTTTGAAAAGTCACATAATCAGGGTAAAGTGCACAGGTAAAGCAAACATACAAATGCCCTCTGGATCGCCGAGGCCAACCCTGGCACCGCTCGTACGCAGGCAGATGAATTTGAGAAACACTGTCATAGACTTCAGCCAGTTTTACTGACCAGCACAAGTCAGTATGAACAGATTTCTCTTTCTGAGTGTTTTTTACGGTTGGAAGGAATGGTTATGATTTCTCCCGAGTGCATTTTGCCACACTTGGCCTTTCAATCCAGTGTCCTGCCCCACTGCCCAGCCCCAACCACAGTGCTGCAGGTTCTGCTGCCACCTCCTACCCAAGCTACATCCAGCCCCTGGAAACATACTCAGCCCCACGGCCAGTGGTTTGTTGTACTACAAAGCAGCATTTGATTACAATCCTCAAACACACTTTGAACTGTCTAGAAAGCACAAATTATAGTGTTATTTACCCATTTCATTATAATGTTATAACATGCTGTCATAAGACTTTTTGCTTTTCAATTTACATACTGGTGACTAGAATGTATTTTGACCCATATACAAAGTACTCGCTGATTTTTAGAAAATGGTAAAAATAAGCACACAGTTCACACCTTCTTCTGAAATCAGACACATTAACTACAACTGCAACCAGCATTTGATGCACTCCAAAGGAAAGGATGTTCGCTTTTCAGCGGTGCAATAACCTGGATTAAACATCATTTGAAGTGCTGGTTACTACCGAGATCAGCATGAGTTACTGGACTCAGGGGAAGGTTTCCAATTATTTATTTCTAGGCTTAAAGCACTGCCTATTGCTTGATTCTTAAGAACAGCCAACTACGCTCCTGTCTTTCTCTTGGACATGGAAAAAAGTAAGAGAAAAGGAATATATACTTAAATACCTTTCCAGGAAGGAAGGCATACAGTGGAAGGAGAGAAAGGTGGGGTTTTTTGTTGGTTTGTTGTTGTTGTTGTTTGTTTTAAACATTAAATGCTTACTCAAAATAATAAACAACTGAATCTACATAGACCATTTATATGCACCTACATACAAGGAGTTTTAATAAAAACTGAATGCTTAGTGACCAAGTAACTTGCATCACCTTCATTTCAGATAGCAAGATCAACAACATTCAGAGGCTCCATGAATCTTACTGGAATTTGTACCATTGATATGACTGCTTTTCAGAGGCTGGACTTTCTCTTAATGTCCACACTAATCATTCTTTCCACAGCTCGAGATAGTTGTCATATTTTCTATTCGAAGGTGGTTTTGCAACTATGGCCCCTTTATCAAAGTCCAAAATACTCTTTATGAATGATGATGATAATAATAAAGTAGCTTTATTCAGGACACATGGGAATCTTTAAATCAAGAGGACTTAAACATATATCTGAGTGTTTTAATGAATAACAGGATTGGAAAACATAGAGATGCAAGTACTTTTTGCTACAGAATGACTTTGCTCTTCACAATGACAAGTATTTTTCCAAAGCTGGAAACCTCCGGAGATCTTTTCTTGTTTCTTTAGAACATCAGATTTATTACAAAGCTATCACATAGTGTTCCAATGTATTTATTAGTTTGGAATTACTGTGCTAAAAGAACACTGGGAAACTAGGAAAAAATATAAAAATCTCACCATACCAGTCCGTTCACTACCTTACTCATTTTGCCTTCATCATAGCAGAGGCATGCTATTTCATTAAAATGGGTTTGACACTGGCCAGGAACAGGGAAGAAAGCAAACAGTGAGATACTACTTTGCTCAGCTGCTTAGAAACTATTTAATGCATAATAAAAATCTTGATCCTGGCAACAATGAAAGTCATAGAATCATACAATCCTTTAGGTTGGAAAAGACCTTTAAGATCATTGAGTCCAACCATTAACCTAGCGCTATCAAGTCCACCACTACACCATGTCCCTAAGTGTCACATCTGCACAGCTTTTAAAGGTTTACAGCACTTGCAGTTGCTAAGTATGTATCTTTGAAGGCACACTATTCATATGATTTCACATCTGCATTTTTGCAATGCTGAACCCATTGAACATTCCTTTATTATAGATTACTCCAATATCTTAATTTCAGAGTAATTTTAAAGAGTCTTATAGCAATGAAAATACATTTTCACAAGAGTCAAATAATCTCAAACTGAATTCACACACTGACGTACGTGTGTATTTGCTTATTGGCACTTAAAGGTTTTGGCTTTAAACACAGCCAAACACTGAGGCGGGGAGGTGAAAAGACAACTGAGGTTTAAGGAAAGGTCTATCAGTTATGAAGGTTTCTAGGTTAACAGGCAGAAAAAAATTGTTCCTTGAAATTCCTACCAACACTTACGGAAGAGATCTAGCTTTCTAAACACAGGCTGTTTCCAACATACATCTACAGCATCCATGTGGGACTGGCAGATGTAACACCAGACCATTGGGAAACCTATACCCTTTGAGAGTGGTGGCTCCAGGCCAGGAGGAATACCCTAGAGTGCCTAAAGTGACAGTAGGTGTTCAGATACTTGAGTCACCCCACTAGTGTCTACAGCATTTAATTAAAGCAGAGAAGATTACAATCAGATTTAGAATCAGCCCACTCCCTCCATCCTACCCCCTTCCAGCCAGTTCATTTGATGGACGGCCACACGATTTCAGTGTGCAGGAAAGAAAGCTGCTTTCTCAGAGTAAATATTTGCAATAGTTTGCATGGTATCGGTCTGACAAATAACTGAAGAAACTTTTGAGAATAGTGATCACAAGAGGAAGAGCGCACACTAAAAACTGAGCTGCTCAGAAGGCAAATAGAAGATAGCAGCATGAAAGGCCTAGGCTTTCACAACACATCAAGGGATTTACAACACTATTTCCCATTATCGATTTGTGAGAGATCATGGCAGTTTCTCTTTTTATTAAAAAAAGAGCAAAATCAGTCTCCAATATGGAAGAGCATACATTATGCACTCAAAAAAATGTTTTTTAGCTATCAAAGACATTAGCTATAGACATTAGCTACCTAATACACACACTTTCAGAAAGCGTTTTCTACCTGCACAGAGCTGCTACCCTGTTCTCCAAGGCCACTGCCAATTACTTACAGGAACCACCGTGATAACATGAACAAAGGTGACATAAGCGTGGCTTAAGACTCCAAGTACTCCGCCTTATCTTCTTACCCAAGTTTATTAAGTTTACTCTGCTCACTGGCAGGACTTCAAATTTCAAATTCATACTAGGAATGAAATAGGTCAAAACAAAACATAACCATAGTTGATCTATAGCAAAAAACCCAAACACTAAGCCAAAAGGAGTGGTTTTGGTCCCCTTTGGGCTTTTTTGCTTTCACCAAAGCATTTCTGTTAGACAGTCAAAAGTACATATACAAAATGAAAACAAAATACAACACACAAATTAGCATTCAGGAATCTGAAATGAAACCCTGTCAGGAAAGCCACACATTGCCAACAGGAAAGACCACTCGTAAAAACTAGTTTGAACACTTCAGTTCTTCCAACTTCTATTGTGAGCAATGCCCAGCAACCAAAACATACGCATACAAAATAAATCAGCCTTGGTTGAAGTTTGATTTTTGACCTGATTACAGTCTTCTTCCCAAAATAACCTCTCACCAAACAAATACAAAGGCTGCAGTCAAGAACTGGCCAAAATAACCAGGGTCTTTAGCGAGTTTACACAGCTCCCTCCACATGCAGAAACTACCATTTCCATTGCAAGAACTGCAAAGCTGTCTGTGCGTGCTAAGTTAACATCTGAACAAGTCTTAAGATAGGATCTCTACATAAATTAGGATTGCATCCAGACCTGAAGCAGCAAACTAGGACACCCAAGAAAAAGAAGAGATATTGCCATCCTAAAAAACAGGCAGTGGCTCTTAAATGCCTGTGAGAGCCCTCCAGAGAACAGTCCCAGCTTCTCACCCTCTGATAAAGCAGTGGAAAATGCCTTGGCAGGGTACAGGGGGGAGGAAGCAGCAGAAAAAACCCACGAGTTCATGGTGGAGGAAGTGAAGAAGTTTGACAAAGAGCAAATTCAGGGTCTAAAAGACAGATCCCGGGAAGCAGTAAGCGAGGCCAGAGGAGATGCACTGTAGGAATTCGGAGCAAGGCAGGCAACAGGGAGTCCCAGAAAGCGATGGGTTGAACTGATGAACCTGCACAGCCCCCCCAGCATCTCCCCCACACCCTCCTCTATTTCAGCCAAGACCCCTTCCAAAAACCCACTAGCTTAATTCATAGCTGAAATAACGGCAGCATCTACCCAAATGCAGATTTTGGATTACTGTTCCATTCAGGTCTGCTGGCTATGTACAAGATGGACTCGAGAGAGAAGAACCACAGCCCCCACCCGAGGCAGACACACTGATGTAAACGTAAATCCAAGAAAACCCAGGAATAGTTAAAGGCCATTTTCACTCCCTTCATGTTCCTCCTCCTTCCCCTCCCTTCCCCACATACGTCTACTATAGAAGAAAAATGGTTAGAGGTACAATAAAGAAAACCTGATCTAATTACACTGGAAGTACAAAAATGAAATACACAAAGATTAAGCGTTGCTAGTACAATTGCTTCATCTATCATGCAACACAGCATTAAACTTACCTGCTCATTACTGTAATTTGGCAACTGAATCAAACGCTTAAAAAAAGAGCCCCGACAAAACCCACAATAAGCAAGATGAAACGAGGAAGAAGAGGAGGAGGTGAAAAAGAAAATTACACCAAGAGATCAAGATAAGTTGGAGATCCACAAATTCACCTTTCTGAGAAGATCCACACTCTTCTAGAGAAGATCCACAAGCTGAAGTTTCAAGCAAAAAAACTCAGTGGGGAAAAAAATCCCCACTTTGTAACCAAGTTGTATGTGCTTGGCACTGCCAGAACTTGTTAAACACAGTTGCTGTCAGACAGACACTGCTGCAGAGAGGACCTGTATGAGTGCAGTGCGTTTTTAATTTGTCTAACAATTATTCTCGGGTTTAGAAGCACACCGCTAACAGGGACTCGCTGGCTAGCCAGAGCAAACATGTATTGCTAAGTGCAGGTACTGGCTTTCTGCTGTTTATACCCTCTCTCACAGAGGTAATTCCACAGGATTACACCAGATTTGTGAACTCCAAGTGTTACATTATCTGCAAAAGATGGCATCTTCCAAGATACAGGGTCCATTTACCAAACAGTAACATCCAAAATGCTTCCAACATACAGAATCCCATTTTAACGTTCTGGAATTAAGGCAGAAACACAGCAGGGCTCCCCTCTCATAAGAGCATATGGCATTTTAAAAAGCAGCGCATTACAAATTCCTGCAACAGCTATCGAGTCATCCAATAGAGGCTCAATTTATCTTAGTTCTGTCTCTCCTACGTAAGCGCATGGTCCATAGTCAGTGACTGGAAGACTGAAGTTCCTCATGGTCATAAGGAGGCAAGTTGTGTCTCATTAATATTAAAGATATACACACTTTTGATGAGTTTTTCAGACACAGTTGATGACAGCTCAGCACTGCCAAGGTTAGGCACTGGCCATTGCTGGGGAGAGAACTCAAAGAACGAGAAGTTCCTTGTGTGGAGCATCCTAGGCCGCCTGTGTTCTACCAACACGCAAAGACCATATGTCCTGCCAAACAATTTTAGGCATACCACGTATAAAAGAGAGCATTTCAGGAAGCTGGATGGTATTTCTTTTCTGTTCATACAGAGTGACAGACCATCACAGTCCATAAATTTTCTGCTACTTCGTCTCTAATACTTGCTAGCGAAGCGTTCACCAGTACGGGGAGCCAGGAACTTGACTCAGATTTTAATTCATCGTTTATCATTCTGCAAAACTACTTCAGCAACCACCAGCTTCGTGCAATGGCTGTAATACCAAAAAGGCAAGCAGTACTCCGTTGTAGAGAGAACCCGTGCTTGCATTGAAATTCTGCAGGCACATACCAGCTAGCTTCTGAATGAGGTTTACCCAGCCTTTCAGCTTTTGTTTAGTGCCCTCCATGCATTGCTGGTAGTTACCGCTTCTGGCCAGAGCAACTCTAAGATACTTTGGCTGGTCGTCAGGAATTAATTCTGTGCCACAGAAATTCACCGAGAGCTGAATGGCTGAAAAATAGCAAACCAAAGGACACGGGCACCATAGCCTTTGCAGTAGCTGGGTTCGGGATGCAGTTTTGAGGGTGATCTGAAAGGTCAACATCCTCAAGGCTTTGCTCCACCTTCTGCACAGAACAAACATGGACCACAAGTGAATTGTTTTCACACCCTCAAAGGGGAAGATATGAAGCAGCCACTAATTAAAAGGACCCCTTGCCAGAAAAGCTAAAATACCAATACCCTTCCCAGGGTCATTCAGTCTGATGCACAGATTGATCGGCATTGCCCTGTGCTGGAATTCGCAGCACGCGAGGCCCCTAGAGCAGAGCAGGCTTGGAGCATGAGTCTCTACCAAAATAAAATTGCAGTGTGCAGCTGAAGGTGATTTCAAGAGGTCACCTAACCCAGCTGTCCCCAACCTTTCACAGCTAAGCTTTCTTCATCACAAACACTAATTTCTTGCCCCTCACCCCCTTCCCACCCATTATTTTGCACAGCAACAAAAGGGATGAGCAGGGACAGCCAGAACTTACATACTTTGGCTCCTCCCTGCCCCTTGCCCACATCTTGTAAGGGTGCATTTCTCACCAGGCACCCAGCACTCCGGTCCCCAGTGCATGAGCACCAAACCCCAACCCTTCCCACAGGCATCTGCCAGAATCTTTTCTTTTTGAGTTCTTTCTAGCAACAGAGATTTCACAACTCCCGCTTGGCAACACAAAGCTTTTTCCAAAGCTTTCCGCTCTCTCTTCTGCATCTTAAGTCCATAACTTCTTGTCCTCTCTACAGTGGGCACAGAGAGCAGTTCACTCCCTTCTCCTCTTGCAGCAGGCTTTCAGGTGTTCTCTCTCTTCATTCTGTAAACCTTCCTTTTGGCAATGTTTTCTAGACATTCCTGTGAATTTTTTCATTCAGTTTTTCTTACAGCTTTGTCCGCAGGAAAAGGTGTTTCTTAAAAGGTGATGCCTTCAGTAGCATGCTATAGTCCAACTCATGCCAAGTAGAACCATTTTGCAGGAGTGTGTATGCACCCCCTCTACTGTGCTTGCTTTTTTCTTTTGGGGTCAGAGAAGGGAGGGGTTTGGGGTTGTTTTTTTGGGGTTTTTTTTTTAGTTTGTTTTGGGGGGGTTGTGTTTGTTGGGTTTTTTTGGTTTGTGTTTTTTTGGGGTTTTTTTGGGTTTTTTTTGTTTTTTTTGTTTTTTTTTTTTTTGCAACCACCTAAGACTGACTCACATTCAAATTTGCAAACTGCTAAGTGGAAGCACTACATTTCTGGTTATTATCAAAACATATATTTGGTAGGAATACAGGCAAGCCTAGGGATTTGTTTCCTCTTAGATGTTTTGCCAACCTAGCCGTGTTAATGAATAGCATTAAAGAAGAGACTCCAGCGTACGTACAGACGCCCAAATGAATGTAGACAATGATATCACCAAAAATTGAGTAAGATCGACCACAGCAGCCTCAAAGAGAGTGATTAAGAGTACCAGCAGACTCCTCCCTTCCAGGCTAAACTGCAATTGCACTAGAAAAGATGCTGCCAACCTTTTTTCAGTGTTGATATTCCTCTTGCACTGAGGAGGAACAAGGAGCCAACTAGATAGGAGGTAAGCAGCCAGTTTTATCTGCCCTGTGACAAAATGCTCCCACCCAGGAGTACTCTGCTATTCCACTACTCTCCACACTGGATCAAGCAGAAACCTGAACACACAAGAGTATGGCTCTGTTCCCTCTTTAGGGACCCAGATCTCAGGAAAGTTAATGCCGATCCACAAGAAAAGGACAGGCCTGCTGGAGGATAAAAAAAAAAAGAAAAAAAAGGAAAGCTATAAGTTGGTTATTTTAGGTCACCCAGTAAAACCAAAGCATCTGCATAATGCTGCAAGGTTCATATTTAGAACTGAATTCATGAGGTTCAGAAAGGGAGCTTACAAACGCCACAGTACACTTCAGACCATCCTTAAAGCTTTTTGGCCTGAACCCATCACGTTAAAAGCCAGCAATTTTTTCACCAATCCCAGCCCTCCCACACGCCTTCTTGTCACAGAGCAGCAATACAGTAGACATTTCTCTCCAAATAAATTAAATCTGCTTCTTCTTGAAGGAGGAGGGTCAAGAGGATGAGGGCACCATACTTTTAAAAAGGACATTAAAAAATAATTATGCTAAACCACGTATCAGCACAAATTAAAGAGAGACAGTAAAATGCCTGCTTTCAACTTGCTTAAATATTCAATTAAAAAAGCCATCTAGGCAAAGTTTTATTAAAATAAATCAGCTAAGGAAATGCTTGTTAAACCAATCTGAAACCCACATTCTTTTTGGATGTTCCTTCACTGAAAAATAAGTCTTCACTCTGCCATTATAAACCCAATCATGTCCTCAATGGATGTGCCTTCCTTCACAGCAGCAGCAGCGGGTGTGAGGAGCAACCAGTGCTAATTTCAAACACAACACCAAGTGCGGTAAAGCTCCTGCCTGTTTCCCTCATACAAAAACAAATCCTTTCCCTTTCTCAGGCCCAGCAAGCCAAGTTATCCATAGATAACCCTTCCTGGTAGTTCATAGCTTCCTTTGGGATCCATCAGGACAGCTTTTGAATTGGTGCCAGAAGAATTAGTGCAGATGGACATAAAAGTACTGCCTTTCCACCCATAATGCCTTTAAAGAAAACCAGAGGTTCAACCTTCAACCAGACCTACCATATGGGTGCTTGACAAATGCTGAGATCACTGCATTTGTAGAAAATGTTTAAGGTTTAGGACATAAAAAAAATTGACAGAAAAAAACAATGCAAGAGAAATAAAAGGATTATACCACGTTCTTTTGCTGTAGAGAAAGGTACAGGCATGTTATCTGAATGAGGTAAGGCTCACAGCGGGCTGCATACAGCAGGTCCTGTTATTTCAGTGATGATGAACACTGTGTATCTGGTTTTTACTGTGAAATATAACCAAGATGATGCTGTGAATGCCAGTTCATCAGGTAAACAGCAAAACAAGGAAGGCTGTTTTTTTCCCAGTAACGCTAATGATACCTTTGGATCCTGGGAAGCTACAAAGCCTGCTACTATATAAGTACTCCAAGCTACAATACTATAGTATTCCAAGCTACTATATAAAATTCCCTTTAATATCACTACTACTTTGGTCAGCTCTCTTTCTCCAGCATGATATTGCTACTGAAAAGCCAATATACTACTCCAGCAATGTACTGGGGTATACCATAAAAAACCTATAGTACACAAACTAAAATGAAACTTTTTAGTCAGTAAAGCTTATTTCCTTATTGGTAAGTTGCTAGCACAAGCTTATAAATTTAAAAAAAAAAAAAGTACCATGAAGAGGGCTTTAGTGTAGGCACAGCTGCACCCAGGAGAGCTTGCTAGCAGTATACATCTAATAGCATACATACACGCTGAACATACACATCTTCATTCTAAGACTATACACTCCCAAAACCTTCCCATGAACTAAGTTATGGTCCTCAATTCATAGCCGCAGCTACAGCTGCAACAAGCAAGCTGAAGCAATGCCATTTTTAACCTAAGTTTTCATTCCAAATGCAAGGCTGAATGCCTTTTCTAGGGCTGAGCAGGACCCAGACAGCAAACAAGGACGTCTGTACCAGGTCAGAGCCAAGGTCCACCCCATCTCACGACATGTCCCCAGCAGCAGCCAGCAAGTGATGGCCAGGGAAGAGCAGAGGACCAGGGCAAGCGTATTGCAACCCTGCTGCTGCCTAACCTCCCAGTGTCTAGTGATTTGCAGCCAAGGCACTTCTCAACAGCTTAAGACATGCTGCTGTAAGGTTGTTAGAAAATGAATGCAAGCTCCATCCTTTCAGAGTGGGCAGAGGGAGGGGGCTCGTTGAGTGTTTTCTGATGAGTATTTGGGCAGGAAAGCTTGAAAGGAATCCAGCAGCATTTGGCACCGATACGTCTCGTACCGTCACAGGAAGATGTTGGGGAAAAATGCAACTGGAGAGTTAAACTAGCCAGTTCAGTTTCCACGGTCAAAACCTATTCAAATTCAGATGACAAAAAGCAAACTGAATTACTCAAAGTACATCACCTTTCAGATTAAGCCATCTCAATTCGTAAAAGAGATCATGTAAACATCGTTGCTGCAGTGCTAGCTATATATGAAACATCTATTTTCAAACAGTTGTCCTCTCTACAGATAAGAGCGATACCACACACAAATTCAACATGAAAAACATTTACAAGTTTCAGAAGAGTTAGTTATGAGCAGAGACTGTTAAAAGGCATGGCACTGTCCCCCTGCCATGGGTTGGCTAGGAAAGCAAAAGACAAGATAAAAACCTCAAAACACAAAATACCAAGAACTACCTCAATCCCATGATCCCAGCGATGAGGATATTTCCCTGGGAATGGGGGGGGGGGGGGGGGNTCTGGCCCAAATTTCCACTGCTGCTTGTAATTTTAGCCAAAGGTACTTTACAGGCAAAGCGAATTTAAGGGGAAAAAAAAAAAAAATCCTTGAAACAGAGACAAGAGCCTCATGCTCCCTAGGAAGAGAGGGGCTCCAACCCTCTGTACCATGAGCAACCCCAGGAAGCTGTGTGAGGCACCACCCTCTGCCATGACCACCAGAAGGAAAAACAACACTGCTTAACGGGCCTGGGTGGTTTGGGTCACAGCATCTTCACTGACCTCAAGAAATGAAAACCTCTCTTTCCTTTGGTTTCAGCCTTCTGGCAACTCAAACTTAAACCAGAGGCTGACTATATGGTTAATAACACAAGGGCCATAGGCACCAGAAGGATGCGAGAGGGTAAATTCAGCTCAGACGCGGTGGTAGGGAGCCCAAGACTGCAGGAAGGCATTTGGAGCAAGGGGGCCCACGGAAAAGTACACACTGTGCAGCATAATGTTCGATCAATCACAACTGCCACTGGGAGATGAACGCTTGCATTAGGCATTAAAGATGCATGCGTCAACTGTATAGCCGCGCATCTCTTCTCAGCCAGGAGGAGGAACAACATTCACACTGAAACCTGGCAGAAGGCTACCAGTCAGGCTAATGGGTTTAAAAACCTACTTTTATCAAATAAACTGATTACAGCTGCGTTATTTAACAGTGCATCAGCTGTTACCAAAATTTGGGTCCATAAGCAGTCTAGCCTATTATCACTACCAGGAACCTCAAAGCTGACACACTGAAAACTGATAACACTAAACCGTCATATGAATTATGTTAAAAGGAAAGACAGGCTGGTTTTGAACCAGCACATAATGCACGCATTTCCACCATCGTGTTCCCCTGAAAAGACCAAATCTGCATTTGAAGTACCAACAACTTGGAATCTCCAGAGGAAAAAAAGCGTTCTTTGTACAGAGTCAAGCTCAGGCAAATCTTGCAACAGTAATTACAGACACTGCCTCCCCAAGCCATCTGCTGTGGCATTTATAACTCCTGGAAGGGCAGCAGGCAGAGCTGGTGGAGGAGAAGAAGAGACGCACATATCACAGCAACCAAAGCCATGCTGCGCAGAAAAGCTGGGACGCTGGTCTGACCTGAACAGGAACTTGCATACTGGTTATCCAGACCTCCTTCAGCTTGCCGATACCACCAGTGTTCACATAGCGGAGGAAACAGCTGGGTCTGCAGCCTTTTTGGATCAAAGGGTGTTAGGAGCCCAACCTCAAGGCAACTCGTAACGCTGAGCAAGTCCAGCCTGGCAAGAGCCCAGCGGGAAGAGCCCGAGCAGGACCTCATCCCACAAATGAGCAAACTTGTGCTCTGAAGTCAGTGTGAGCAACCCAACTTTCACACGTGGACAAACTTTACAGACACCAGCCCAGCCAACAGCTCTGCACATCTCTCCTCCAAGAAGCGATGCCAGTAACACGGGCAGAATAATTCAGAACAAGCTAAATTCATCCTTTATGAGGATGTGCAGGGTCCAGCCTGATGTACGCACCTGCGTGCTGACGACCATTGCATCTGCAAAATGTTTTCATCAGCACAGCTACAGCTAGAAGAGGCAGAAAGACACACTCACCCACCCCTTGCTCGCGCAACCACAAGTTTTAGCGGCGGGCCAAGTCACGGGCACTTTGAAAATCCAACTTTCACAGTACAGCTGGAGACCATGCTGATTAATTGTTTTGCCATCCATAAAAAATTACTACAATACTCACTTCATAGAGTTGTCACAAGCATTATTTAACATCTCTGAAGAGTTCTGAAGAAGAAATAGTGGCTATTGTTCTCAGTACCACAGAATTTGGAAAGATCTCACATGAATTTTGCAAGACCGTGCATGTGTGACAGTTGCAGCACCAATGTATTATCTTTCTCCACAAAAAAAGCCTCACAGAAGCTCATTTACTCTGGGCAACACTTTAGTCAGAAATGTGTTCTGGTTTGCTCATTAATAGATCCTAAATAGATAAATCAACTTTGACTGTTTAATTAATAGATTCAGGTGCTGTTTCTAGTCTTTCTTAATTAAGGAAAACATTGCATTTTTGACAAAGAACTCGGTTTGGGCTGTCAGGGCTCCTAACAAACACACTATAATTACCTAAGTAATGCTAATGCACAAGAACAACAATAGGAAAAAAGGCAACTAAAAATTTCACCGAAATCCCATTTCCGTTACAGCAAACGAGAAAGTCTGTCTGTGTGGAGAAGAGGTGCTACACACAGAAAGAGGCCAATGTCATACTGCTTACGCCTGACCATTAAAGAGCTCTTAACACTGATGCAGAAACATTGTAAAGGTTTTAAATATTTTTTTCCATGAATACACAAATACAGAGGAGGTATTGGATTCTAAGTGTTCTGCCATGCACTCGGATCCACCTCTTCCGTACGGAAAATTTCTAGCATATTGCTCCAAACGTACAAGGAATCTATATGCCCCCTTCATTCTCATAAAACATAGGGTGCTCAACACCTACTTCAAGGACAAGCTTTTTTTTTTTTTTTAGCAGCCTCAAACTAC